>JALPQI010008746.1:0-52939 GCA_025490895.1 Thaumatotibia leucotreta
TTTTTATCTCGATGTGTTATTTTTAGAGCGCCGGTTTTTAGTAAAGAATTGTATCATGATCAGGAAGCATTCAGTAAATATCAAGGTAAATCATCTGAAAGTAGGTACTCATGGTTAACTTTCATGGTTAAATATTTTTCGTTTTATAGTTTCGCTTATTTAATTGATGTCTGATTTCATAATTCGAATGACATGTAAAATATTAATAAATAGGGAGTAATATATCATCATTAATGTTGGTTAAGGTCAAAACAATAACAGGGTCCCGCTGAAGGTGGCTCGAGATACTTCCTTCTAACGCGCCTCACCTTGCCTGCCGGGTCTAATTCGAGCGATCCGTCAATGACATTTGACATGTGCCAGTTAACTTCCGAATTTTGACGCGGAAGTATTCGCGCTGCTCGTAGTGTTATTTTGGCCAGGGCCATCGCCGCGAGGATGTCGGCTATTTGTGTTCAAGTACAATCGCAGTTAAAATTCGGTTCCTGGTTAAACTGAAAAAATAAACCATGTTAAGATTTTCAAGAAGCGTTTCATGGGCAGCGTTGAGCTGTTGACGTAGCTACACGGCGTATAATCACGGTAGCGAATTAAAATTAATGCGGTTTATGTTTGTCTCGAAATAGGTTACGTTAGAAATAATATTTTATGAAAGCTTCTTAGAAAAAGCTGATTTTGCTCTACCTATGTGATCACATTAATAGCTAGTACAGTATTAAAACAAACGTTGTTTGTACTACCGGCTTCCTTCGGTTACAAATAGTTTAGGTATATAATACAGTCCCGAGTGAATCGTGTTCTAGTTTACATTTCACGCTTTTACAAAATTATAGACATTGCAAATTGTTTAATCTAATAGGTAACATATTGCTGCAAAATGCGTCACAGCGTTTCCTGGCAAACAATATGTTCATTAGATTCTATTTAAGTTTGGAATCACGACCGGGGTCAACGAATACCGAGTTTAATATGTTTAAAAATATTTTCCTAGCTTTGAAGGCCGATTACGTCATGCGCCAATTTGGTTTTGTTATTTAGTATGATTCCGATTGAATATCAGATAAAACTAACATGATTCTCAACGTAAAGTCCATGGGTATCAGGGGTATTAATTTTCCTAGAACACTTAACTTACCTGTCTTTGTATTATATTCAAATAAAAGATTATTTTTCTTGATCGCCTTAGTGTCAATAATAATATAAAGCATAGGTATACCTTTCATTATAATAGGTTCAACAACGTAATTGACAAGGAAGGCAGACTTCACCATCAGATGAGAATAATAATTGCCAAGGAGAGAGAGAGAGAGGTTCTGCAATAGTACGGTATTGGCTAATCTTGTACTCGTAGATTTGCGCCAAGCATTATATATGTCATCACTTGTTCAGTCTATCTAAACGAAATTGCACGCGAAATATGATGTGACTATTTCGGCTTTAAACTCGGGCTGCCTGGGACCCATGCTCGCATCGCTATTAATTGAGGCACTCGTAGCGACCCCTGGCCTTGGCACGGGTTGCCGAATCCGAGGTCGCCGCCGATTGCCGCGTCCGGATCACACGACCGTGTTGCTAATTCACTGCGCCTACAATAGGATACCTAAATTACCTAATAGTGCTCGAATTGCAGCAAACATCAGAAGGTCCAACATGGGGTGGCGTAACAAAACGTATGGTTTGGACTTGGACGAACATACTGACAGACATGTGGTAAGTAGCTACCACACGCTTGCAAGTCCAGAGACATAACATACTATGCACATTGAAACAGTACTAGGACTCTTTAAAACAAAAGAATTAGTAGATGGATGCATTTTGTCGACAGCAAAAGGGGGTATGAGTATGTCGACTAATAAGTAGAAAATTAACATAGTAAGTTAGTCAATTGGGATAGACACTCGGAGAATTATGACATTAATTAACCAAATCAATGCTCTTTAAACTTATTACGAGTGGGGTGCGACCCCTACTCATAGAGTGCAAAATTGTTCGCGATTCAGTCCAAGGGAGCTCATAACTATAATGCTTGCATTTCCACACGGAGCTTTTTGTTAAGGAACTCTACTTTTTAAAATGCTGATTCAAAGTAAGTACCTATTCAAACTAAACGAGTTATATACCAGACTCGTCGATCGAATATTCAAATTTAAGATTCATAATCTATGCAGCATCTGTTTTTGTCAAGTGCCAGTTTTTGCAAATCAAATTCAGTCAAGACCTCACCTCAAACCTGAATTTGAAGGCTCCTGGAAGCGCTTCGGTTGGAGCGACATGGCGGGTGCTGCGCGGGCGCACCGCGGGGTAATTGACTCGCGCTGACCTCGCTCGCTTCGGGAAAACTCGACGGCGCTCGGTACTCTTCGTCACTTATTCCATATTAAGAAGACACGGAAACCAGGAAAAACAAGGATTTATAGGTACACCTACGAGACAAAAATCTAATACGCTTTGAAAAAAATTATGATTGCAACCACGACTACAAAGTCTTCAGTGAAATTCATTATAAAGTAATAATGTGGCGAAATGTAATGTTAGGTTACCCAGACTTGTTCCATGAGTTATATAATGCATAATATTGCATCTTCCACAACGGTGTCAACTACTTCTTTTGCGATGAGCAAATGCCTAGATGTTACCAAGATAGATCATTACAGCTTGACTTTTTGCTCATCAATAGAACAATGACAGGGGTTTGAACAGTTGATAGTACAATAGTAGGTAGATTAATACTGATCCTTTTTTTTTCTTCATCAAGATGACGATTGAGATCATCTACGATTGGCATAAAACTGTATGTCCGTTGCGTTGCGAATTAATTTTAACCGCCGCTATACTTGTAAGTTGTAGGTAGGTACGGCGGTGTTGTTCGAATTGTTCTGATTCAGACGAGGCCTTGACCGGGCCCGCTCCTCCAAACTGCCAACGAGGCTCCTCGTGACTTCTCAGAACTTGCGATATGTTTTCAAATGAATTCGCAGCCGACACGCCTCCTATTACAAATAATTGCGTCTTGGTTTGGATCATTTGTTTATTGGAGCGGGCATTGACAACTCCATTATGAAATAGTAAACAATTTACGACTGCATTATAAAATTGAACAGTCAACACAAGATCAGGTTCCTTAGGGAGTTATTTAATATCTCCTTAGTAGGTCACCACTTCCATATTATGCATTTAATACATCATTTACTTTCAATATGGGCTTTGCGGTTGTCAGTCGTAAAAGGGATCCTTGACATTCTTTGAAAGGAGTTGTTAAACTAATTTATGACTGGGAATAATGGGCGCAGTAAAAATAAGTGTTGGGTCCCGTTTGCGCGCGGGCTGCCCATTGTCCGAGCGTCCTTCGCGGCGCAAGGGCACCCTAATAATTCCTTCTGTATTTACCAACAAGTTTAACGGGCTTGGCGACATGCCTATAAATGAAAACTGGATTTAATTTATGTTTTGTTGGTTTTTTTATAAGCAAAGTATAATTGAGTATCAAGATACCTATTAGAATAGAAGGTAAATTACAAAGAAAGTTAATTAGAGAATAGTTAATTTTTGGTGTCAGATTATTCCTATCACAAGACGACGTAATAACAAAAACGCTTATCCGGCCGGAACTGCAAAAAGGGAAGCCATAAATCGTTAACAATATGGCATTAGGGCATAAGTGCGGCGATCCCAGTGGCCACAATGCACAATACGGAGCGACACATGTGGCTACCGACTGCCGATACCAAAGTTCACAAAACGTGGACCACAGGTTTACCAATATCATCTAAACCCTTTGCTTAAGAAGATAGAACGCAATGTTGTTTGGCAGGCATTCGCTTTCATCAGACGGGAACCCGGCTCGGTAACGAAATTTGATATTCTCACCCCGGCTTCAAAAAGTAGGGGCACCGGATGGAAGTAAAAAATTGGTTTTCACTCACTTTCTCGTATTTTAATTCGATATGCACACATGACGCTAATGTTTTTATAGCTATTGTTTAAATTTAGTTAAGTAGTTTGAATGTAATAACATGGCCTGTAACTGTGTTACATGCAATATAATTTTTATAATTTACATGTTAGAACAGTTGAAGCTTTTCAGAAGATGATTAATTGCTCTTCATCTTAAAATTATAAACACGAACGTTTTTAACATTCGATGATATTGGTAGGAAATGTAGAAATAAATACGAGTTGGTAAGACCCAAGCTTTATTCGAACTTCGTTTTTATAGAATGTGAATTATGAGAATGTTATAAATCTACTGAACTGATTTTAATGCCAAGCCGAAACCATAGCGTAAAGAACAATAAAAGTTTATCAAAATGTTTGGATGTACGTGGAAGGATATTTGCGAAGCCATTAAAAATGCTTCCTTTTGTGCAAAAGGGAAAGTATTGAAGCGAAAATAATTGACGCAAAAACTTGAAAAAACTACGCACCTTTCTGTCAGATGGTTCGGGTACAACCCTTTAAAACGCATAAAACATGTTTACATAAGTATAAAGCGAAATTGCTATTTTTAAAAAACTTTCTTGGCATCTTGTTTGGTTTGGAAATTGCAAATGTTTACAACGTTTTGATATCTGCTTAATATTTTGACGATATAGGTTTTAGCATACGGCTACGATAAAGGGAATGCAATTGGACCAAAAAAATCCACAATTTGCACAACACTCTGTTTAAGGTGTCACTCTGGTGTCTATTTCTAAAGCCAGAACCTATTGCGCAATTTTTTATAATTTCCCAACGTAGCACGTATATAATATATAGCCTTACCGGAAACCAAACAAGATTTGGAAACTAATAAATTAAGTAATATTTATAATGTAAAGATTGATGATGATGACACTATGTAGTTGACTACAAAAAATCCTCTACATTGTCTTTTTATCCTTATGAAATGATAAAAATAGATTGAGATTCTATTTTTCTTCTGCTCCTTGCATGATATGACAGTTTCCTTAATTGTGATGAGCTCGTTATTTCCGTGAATATCTTGAAAGAGTTTTGGGTTATTACTTCGTAACAACGGAAACGTACCTACAAAGTACCTACATATTTACCTACCTATTTATTATTTGTTGACATCATGTTGTTTAATGTTTACGCAATATTTATGATTACTTTGGTATGGCCACTATTACCGACCATTTACAATGATAAAATTAATAACTTATATAATAAATTAGATATTTACCTAATTACATTTTTGGTTATGTTATGGTTAGGTAAGTTAAATCTATTATTTAAACAGTAAGTAAGTACTCGCTTAAGGAAGGCTTAGGGTGTTTTTGGGTAGGTTGCTAAATATAATTTTTCAGAAAATTCACAGAGTCCTGAAAAAAATTATAGTCTTTGTTATGTAATTCATAGATCTTTCGCAGTCATCCGATACGTTTTCTGACATTAATTAAAAAATAATTAAACAGACAGATACCAACCCGAAAGTTGTATTGATGATATTGATAGATACAATTCAACTGATACAAGAATGCGAAAATTTAGCGATAACGCTATAATGGTAATTATTATGTATTGTAATGAAACGAGGAAAACGGCGCGGAAATGGACTAGGACATCGCAGTGGTTCAGTGTGGCAGGAGCGAGTCACGCGTCCGCGCCTGCGCCGCGGCCTTGACCGGCCTGCGCCAAAATTTCCAGGTCGTTCACCTCCCGCCCACTCCGCCGTACCTCGCCTACTATCGCGCCAATACCACCTTTCCCCCCCTGGCGTTAGAGCACACGTTTGCAACGCCCGTTTATACATAACAAGTTACGTACACTTGCGTGTTGTTGATGGAAACTTGTTTATCGATAATAAGAATAACACGCGTTATGTGTATCGTGCGGTAACTATAGCTTTTTGTCAATATTTACTAATGTTGCAATTTTATTATTCACGTAGGTAGTGGTAATTTTATAAAGTTAATAATCATGTCCACTAATTTAATTGTCGGAATATTGAGGAACAAAATAAATATTTATGTGCGGCAGGCATAGCTACGAAGTGCATAGATGCATGTAAGAATAGTTGTTGATAGTTAGGAACTGTCTGGGGCGTAGCGCGGTGCGCTGCAGCGATCCATTCGCCACGCGGCGACCTACAAGCCAGCGCTTACCATCCATGAGCTCGATTTCGTGTTCAAGTTCACTCGCGTTCCATCACCAAAAATATTTTGGAAGTGTGACGCAACCGGAGCGGCGGTGTCCCACTCCAACGCTCGCGCTCGCAGCCGCGGTGCCGCTCGCGCGCGACCTTGGCCGCGGCGCGCCGCAAGGTTCAGGTCTTCGAACTCGAGCGCGAGCTGAGGTGAGGGGCGAGGGGCTCTCAGCCCTCCAATCGCTCGCCGCGCACTTCCATGCGCGCTCATGATTGGTCCACCGGCGGCGCGGCAATGACCTCGGAGTTCGAAGCGCGCCGAGCCTCGCTCCTAAACACATAGGCCAACAGAGCTACGAGTCGATAGAGGCGAGAACCGCTTGAGGCGAGCGCTCCGCTGTCGAACCGATTGTATCGCACGGGGCGCCGATCTTTTTGCAGACTTTCACTCTTAAGGGGAAGCTTGCGTGGTTTCGAGCAGGAGCGCGCGCGGGCTTCGCTCAGTTCGTCGATCGAGCTCGAGCGAGGCGCACGCGGCGCGTGCAGTGCAAAGCGACCTTCATCCCTCGCTCCCGCGCGACTCATGCGGTGCCGTCCTGTGACGAGTGCGGGCAGGACGAATGTGCGGGGCCCAGGGGCTCTGATGTGCTGAAGCGTGTAGTGCAGTGAGGACAAATAAATGACTTTAGTGATGTCCCCGGACAGTAGTTACGGGCGCTACGAAGCGCTGCCGGCGGACGGCGGGATGATCAACCCGGCGCACCGGGAGCGAGAGCCCGAACTGCATATAGGTACGACTTGACCTCTCCACTTCGCTGTTTGTTTACGTCCGCAACGAGGAAACACTTTCCTCTTGTTATTTTTTTTGTAACGTTATGTCAGCGTTTCCGGGTTTAGGTATCAATTTATATTTGGGGTGGGTATAGACGTAAATCTTTATTGTAATTGCTTTCGCATTATATAATTTGATTAGTATCAATACCTACTTACATATTTATTTATAATGGAAGTATATACCAAAATACATATGTAGAGTATTGGTATTTATTTCCCTATTAATTATATGAATGTTACATTATATAATGATTATAATGATATCACGACAAAGTATTATTTTGCGAAAAAAGTAATCATACCACAAAATATATATCATACTATGTAATTACCTAATCTACTAAGATATTTTAGTGTTAAGTACAATTTTTTTGTAGGTAGCTGTATAGTTTCATACAAAAAAAGTAGAACAAATTATTGGCACTGATTTTGGCAAGCAAGAAGGCATGTAGTTATGTAGGAGGTACTAATACTAAGGTTTTTATTTTTAAACCTCAAATTTTCTATTAGATGTTTACTTATATTTTACATCTCACCACATACAAGTAGTACGTTTGTGCTATATTTCTATTGTCTTAATAACTAATGATAAGGAATTTACCTAGAGTAAAATTGAGCCTACGTGATTCCAACGTTCTGACCCGGCAACATATAGATATGTGTAATACCCAAAAAACTTTTGTAAACAAGGAAAAGTTTGATGAAAGCACCGATTGATATGAACTTATGTAAACCTACTCAATACTTAGAGATATAAATAAAACAGATATAAAATTGATGATACCTGTTCATACAATTATCGGTAACAACAGTAGGTACTTTTTTTTAAATCTTAATATATCGGATCCGTTTCTGCGGAAAATCCGATCACTTTGACCGGTTTTCGTTACATAATTTAAATAGGTATTTCAATGATTTAACTTCATCTACGTAAATACCTATAGTTAAGAAAGACGGTAAAGCTACCCACGGTCAAAATAAAAATAATAACAACATTCAAAAGCCCACAACAGAAATCACAATTTTATGCTAGATTAGTTGCAAACGACTTTCATAAGATTAATGATTGCATAGGAATCATTAGTATGAAAGGGTACAGAGAAAAGTTTTAGCAGAATGACGGACTGCTCGCAGAACGAATTATTGATGGATTAACACTACTGCAACACTTCCGCGCGGAAGGGCTCGAAAAACAATTAAAACGGCATTGTGCAAAATATACACTCGTTGTATAATATCGATTGGTTCCCCTGCAAATTGAGGGGTCTGAAGCATGCCCACAGGGAGTCCTTATTGATTTCTATTCGATTTCTAATGATCTTATCGATTGCCTTTATTCTGTTTTCTCTCCCATGAAATTTCTGAAATTAACAAAAGAGTTAACCGTTGCACATTTCAGTTAATCGAAACACCATAGGTATCTAAGTTTTCTTAAAAACGAATAACATTGGTAATCATACGCACACTGGACCTCACGAAGCGACAGCTGGTTTCTCGATATCACTTTTACTTTTCTCCTAAGGCGATTCTGTTGAGCCGTATTGACTTGCCAGTTAAGCACCCATTGGAGAAGCAGTCATATGAAAATGAATGCATTGTGATTATTGGTGGGTAAATTTGATAAAATCAGTTTGACAGTCGTGCAATATAGGTACATTAGATGCTACGTAAATCAAATTGCTCAGTCAGACATACGTACACCGTAACCTTGGTTAACATTTCCGGATAGTGTACAGACGTGTGCTATAGTCGTATAGGAATAGAGACGTGCTTTTTGCACAGTAACATACAAAACGTATTTACAAACAAGCATCGCCATGACACCAATTCGGAACGCGGTCGAAACAGCAACGTCAATGTTATGCACGGTCGGTGCTCGCGTTACGTGGCAGAGACTTTCTCGCGCTTTCCTCGCCTCTAATTGACGTAACCAACTAGCGAGCTCTCACACGCGCGGCTTAGAAAAACGCGCGAGTTGCATCACTCTAGGAGAAATGGCTGCACGCCACCTACGTCTGTTGCAACTGCACCAGTTACGTCTCACGGCGCCGAGCACTTTCCCTGCCCCATTGTGATCCCCACTGCAAGCGAATACGCACCATTGAAAGCGCCGCTCGAGATGAGACCGAAATTATAACTCAGGGTAATCAAGCAGTCTATACAAAAAAGAAAGTAACTCCATAGAAAGCGACGGTGCGTCGACCTGCGGCGAGTGGTGCACGCCAGAAATAGAAAGTTTCTTCCAAAAGGCTCGCCGCGCTCCCTTAACAAATAAACAAACGGCTGGAAGAGGAAAGTGAGAGCAGCGTGGGCGCAGCAAACCTGTTCCCGCGCCCGCTCCGCCGCCGACAGCCGTCGCAGGACTTTTTGTCTATCACTGACCTACTAACCAAATCGTTTCACCCATTATCAACTCGTAGTCTAATGTTCAAACGGCACGATAACAACTCCAGCTACTAATCATCTTTTCAATTATGACCGGCGGAGAGACAATATTGGACTCTTATTAGATACGTGGCGACACATTTAAGAGGGTGGATTAGTTTTCTCGTCACATTGTGTCAGTTGCAGTGAGGTCGTTGACTCTCAAGTCACTGGCGGGTCTGCGCTTTCTAATACAACCAAAATAACTAGCGTCACCTTGATGCACGCAACATGAAGCCGTTGCGTCACACGTTTCATTAGTGAGATTTGGAGATAATAAGTAGTAAAGTAACAGCCTGACACTAAATCCTTCTCGTTAACGTAGGTAACAACAACAATGGCCGGTATAGTAGATGAAGAAGTAGTAAAAGTATGTGAGCCTGGAATTTACGTAATGACTGAAATAATCATAATAGCTATTAATTAAAATAGTTTTAATATGAGAGAAAATAGTGAGAACTGGCATTGTGCGTGCAGTCACGAGATTAGCGCGGTCGCAGCTTGGCACTTGGTCACGTTAATGTTTTCTAATTGTATGCCACATCTTACTTAAATGCATTTTCAGTCGTCAAAGAAAATTATCCAGTTCGGGAATCTATTAATACATATGTAGTTATCTATTACTTAACCATTAAGATAAGAAGTAAGTTATTCTGATTGCAATAAGATAACAACTGCCAATAGTCAAAATGGCGCATTTCTATGAAACGAGCAAATATTTTTCCTTTATAAAGTATCAATCGATAAAGCAAACGTAGCTGCATTTTCGCTATTAGCTCTTGTGAATGTATACCTAGAGCTGCAAGGCCACCGAGTTATCGGTGTTCACGTGCGGCTAGTGTTTGTTATACAAACCTTACGGCTCAGGATGTTTGGCTTGGCACTAGCCCCTAACACCATCCACAACACCGGTGCACGTAAGAATTTGCAGCTGATGTAATTGTTTTTGTTACAGAGTTCGACGGAACCACGGTGCTGTGCCGCGTCTGTGGCGATAAAGCTAGTGGATTCCATTATGGTGTGCATTCCTGTGAAGGCTGCAAGGTAAATATCAACCGCATGTATTATTTGTATGACCTATATTGAATGATTTATTACACCTTCAAAGCTGTTGTTGTTTTCTTGTGATGACACATAGGTATGCGCAGGGGCAAAAACCTTTCGCACTAACAACATTCTCGCGTGTCATAACATACCACACATTGAAAGTGTTCTTATACTTTGTCGTTATTATTTTTAAATACTTTTATGAGAGTTTGTCGATACCCAACATGCTCACTAAATAGACGGAGATTTATGATACCTATAACACGTCACAGCCACACCACTATATAGAACTTTTGAATCGACAAGTTGTACCTACAAGTAGTTCAAGTAGTAGCCGCCAATCGGGGTAGTTTGGAGCAGGAAGTTTTCAGACAGTCACCTGTTGCACTCCATCCTGCCAGATCAGCTCGCAAGGCCGTACCACACGGAAGACAATCTCTGCGAACAAAGCGACCAGATGACCTTATTTATTTACAGTGTAAATCCGATTTACATGCCTAGTATCGAATAGCCATAAAAACTTCGTGTGAACTTGTTAGATCGAGAGCGGTCTCGGGACTCTTGGGTCGCCAGGTACCTGCCGCCGGTCAGCCGGCCCCTCTTCATTCGATAACTTTTTATTTTCTTTGATACCTGTCCCGGAACAATCACACGGGAACGAGCTCTTTTATAAATGTTATAATTCTTTAGTCTACTTTGTGCAACGGGCACAAGACGAGGTCAGCTCGTAAAGGTTAAACGTGTTTGAATAGAGCCACCCCAACCGTAAATATACTTTTGACCCAGTTTGTCAAATGATATGACGGTTACATTGTTTCTTTAAAAAAATAAACGTATGGTTAAATGAACCCTGTAATTTAGTTACTTAAATGTCAAGTGGGTGTACGTTTTTCGATATTAGGTTAGTAGACGGACACTTCCCGACCATGTCACCCGCACTACCCGCATCCTTGAGCACTTAAGAGTTATGAACGGCTTTTTGTCCTTGTTAATTTTAAGTTTTGTCTTCCGGGCAAAGTTAAATTGAAAGTAGAAACACAAGACGTGAGAAACAAAATAACCCACAAATAGGTAGACAGGCACGGACACCGTCGTCAACAAAAAGTAAAAGACAACACAAGGTCGAGCGGTAGCCTCTCCGACGCGCGTATTGTAATGTCAGTAAACATAAAACCAAAAGCGACAAATACCTTTGCTCACAACTCCAACTGTGGAAACCAGTCGGTCTCACGTTCAGGCGTAAAAGGTTAGCGAAAGCAGCAAATTGGTACGTGTCCAGTGAACGTTCAAGAGCATTGCAATCCAGTCTAATTACTTCCTAGTACGCACGAGTTAAACTCTGTTTCCTTTAATAGCTATGATAGAATGTAAATATCCACGCTTCCTTTTAATAATAACATCCGTGCGGCATTTGAATTTAATTCATAGTTTAACAATCTCACAGTCAGTAAACGACCCTCGACCCCGACAAAGGTCGTTATAAGCAAGAAAGCGAGGAGCAGACGATAGAAGTGCAAGTGTACAGAAACTGGTTTGTTCGCTGCGCCTGCGCCCGGCTCGGCTCCCGGACAATGCGCGTCCTTCGCCGTCTGGCCAGCGTGCACAATGCACCAGACGGCTTTCACGGATGAAAGCGGGCTGCCGATGGGCCACCCTAACTCGCCACTTTGATCGCTCTATTGTGTTGTTAAACTCTTTTGAATGTGCATTTTCAAAAGATAAAAAACTTATTAATAAAACCTATTGGATACTATTCTAACCAGCAAAATTCACTAGCTTACGAGAATGTTTTAGGTAGATGAAAAAAGTTTCGACAATAAACAAAGCTACGTCACGATATTTCAATGTTACCTAACAGACTAACATTCCACAACACGAACGAAGCGCCAACTAGTAACGTCAATAAGCAACTCGCCGCATTAGTTCAGCTACTCGCCGCGCGATGGCGCTGCATGTCGGTTGGAGCTCCGCGCCAGGTTTGCTACGGCGCTACGCGGCTACGATCGCGAACGTTCATTGAATGGCGCCAACGTACGGTGACGGGACAGACCGACGGTTTTCATTTGTTCGAATCTGCCTACGCGGACTGATGTCAACGAACCTTTGATTTCTACATTGATATTATACACGATTCGATAGTAAAATGGCCATTAGCGGTTTCAATGACTGCGTTTGTTTTGTTGTAGGTAGGTACATCCTAACTGTTTGTTTTTTTTTATTATTGATATTTACAAGATTGATTTCATTCTTAAGCCGAACGCGTTAAATTACCCAACTGATTGCGTAGGGCGCAGTAGCTTACGAAGCCCTTGACTCCGATATCTTAATACTGACACAGACAACTATCATTTTAGTAACAATGATTCAACTTTATAATTTTATTAATATTCAGATTAATAAATGTATAGGCAATATTAATTGTGTAAGCACAATTTTATTAGAGTTTTGTAACACAATATAGAAGTAAAGATCAAAGTACAATGTATTTCAAATTGCAATTGTGTCGAAGAAGATTCTAATAGAATTCAAATCTTATAAGGAAACATCCTACATGATAAAAATAACATACCACCCGTATATTTTTTTTCTTAACAATAATTCATTTGTTACCGCTTGAAAACGCGCTACGTTAGTATTACATATTAGAGCAGATTCTTTACCTTAATTATTGTTTCCTTACATAAATGCACAAACATAAACATGAAGTCAATAGGGCCTTAAATGCTAATATGTAGGTACCTCATGCACACATTTCAACTTCCAAATGCATAAAAATATATCTAAATTAATACATAATTGTAAAATTGTAAGCCCAGCTCATATTTTACAGTTTCTCAGGCCTTTGTTCTTGGGCCGACACAATTTCCTCGTGTCGTATTGTAGGTCGCTTATTTTTCGACACCATTCCGCGCAGCGGGCGTCGACCTAACGCTTACCTCGCGAGACCCGTAAACAACACTACGGCCAACGTACGCTACGTGAACGTAACCCACATTATTTTTGAACTGTCAGCTCAAAAGTTCGTTGATCCCCGGTCATATTTATTGGGAGCATCACACTGCAAGTTGCGTTGGCTTCCTGCTCGCCGCGCCGAGCGAACTTGACTCTACGCAATAAAGGCTTTAGTGCTTTTCTCGGTCGTAGGGTAAATTGTAACACGTTAGGGCCCTTTTCTGGTTTGTAGTGAGATTTTATGGTAAACTCGGAATGAAAAATTAACATTTGTACATCGCAAAATGTCTGTTTATTTACTTACACATGTTAATATAATTCTATTTTTGAAATAAATATAGCTTATTCGTTTTCAACTTTTTCAGTCACATATTTGTATAATACAATGCGAAAATGGTCAAAACTTATTTCTTTACAGGCTTTACTTTTTGTTCCAATAAATATTGCTAATCGTTGAAAGGAAATGTCAAAGTTTTCAAGTGGAGTTTTTAAATGTATCGATGTTTAATCATTAGGTGTAATGATGTGGATTACGCGGCCGTGCTATAAATACGCGTGTGATAGGTGAACGGGAAGTGAATCACGGGTGAGTCAGCCGCTTATCGGCCGCATCTGCACGTAGCGGCCCGACGGTTCCTAGGAAAAGCTTTTATAGGGTTAACGTATTGTAAGCCGATTTTCCTTATTGCAGAGGTTGGGCAGTAAAATGTTTTAGAACTTGCAATTGAATGAACAGTTCTAAGTACTTTCTTTAATAGAATGTAATACGACTGGTACAAAATTTATACATGATTCGTTGAAACAATTTTAAATAGGAGTTGAGGCAATATAAACAAGCATACATTCTTACAATTATGTGCGACCATTCCGGCATAAACAGTTTAATTTTAAATAATCACTAGATATTGTTTTCTATGCTACATTTTGTGATCTAAGCAATAAGAGTTTTTGCTGGCATGTGTTGTACAGATGATCTCTTCGGTTTTTCAAAGAATCGTCCGAATTCATATTGCTGTCACAATTTACTCCAGTATCCATCCATTGCACTAAAGCTAATTGAGACAAAAATGTAATTTCGTAAATATGAAGGGAAGAAATTCTTCACTACATCTGCATACTCGTATTCTGTATGTAGGTACTCGTACCTATAGTCATTCTAATCCTGTCCAAAAAAGGCGCGCGCAAACTTGCTTCCGTCACCGATGACAGTGAGACGAAACAGTGATTGCGCGCCAGTCCTTATCTCGCTGCGTCTCGGAGTCGTTGCCCCCGCACCGTTACATTGTCATGTGTATGTCGTATAGCGTTCATGTCACCCGCCATCATACTATTACGATTAGTTATTAACAGTTAATATCACTTTTGGCAAGCTTAGCGCCTAAAACGGACTGTATTGTTTCCCAGTTTATGACTCAACCTATGACGATCCGCTACAAATTATTGTTTTAGTCGTACGCTTAAATAATGTTAAGTCGTGAGTATGACTAAGCCTTTGTCAAACACTTGGGTTTTTCTACAAAAATATTCATACGGTAGGTATAACGGCTGTCTGTTCCAACGCACCTTAAATAGGTACAACTCCGCATTAAAACTTAAAGAAATTAGGCACAATAAGCCCAGTTAGCGATAATCCAAGCTTAACTGTGTCAATGTAACGTTAACGACCAAAAGTGTCGGTCGATCGCTTATCGCTCGGCTAGGCGACTAGCTGTGTCGAAAATTCTCGGTTGCGACCCACATCGCGCGCTCTGACGAAACCCTGCACGGTACAGCTATGTATTTATTTATGTGCCACTTATTTATATGCCTGCCCTGAGTCACAAGCCCTCTCATACATAGCGTGCAAAACACGCGAGCCGAGTCATGTGCGCCATTCATACCCTTATGCCACCCCGAGCGCTCCCAGTCACCTGCACTATAACATTATTAATATTCGTCAATAAAAATAACGCAGTGAATCATCGAGGCCGCGCGTTTACTAATAACCACAATAGAAATAGGTTATCAATCACACAGTTTTTCCTGAAGCCATAATTATACAACAAACTCGTGCCGCGTTACCCACAACTAGTCCTCGCAGGCTTCGCCACTAATTAACACAATAAATTGTCAAAACAAGCAACCTACATTGTTTACAGTTAATGAAACTAATAGGGAGTAAATGACAAATAGTATTATTTATTATTTTTCTGGAACTCCAAACGAAGTCACCGTGTTAATTAGTCAGAGGTCGTTGACACATCGATAGTGGCTCGTTCGGTCGGCTATTAATTATATAACTGGAATGGGACATTTGTAACGTACCGAAGCTATGTCATATGTGGTACGGAAACAGCGATATCTGCCTCGGGACTAGACCATTCGCGGGAAGGTTTTGTTTTCGCGGAAGGAGGTCAACGACCGCGCGGTCGGTCAGTGCCCGCGCTGCGACCAATTATGGGCCACTCGCACAGCGCACAATGGATCGATGGCAGCGCGAAATTGGGCCAACGCCGCCGCCCGCGCCCCGACCCCCGGCCTCGCAGCCTCCGCCCGCGACTCGACACGGTGCCACTCTTTGTCCTGCCTCTCCAGCAAATTACTTCGACGCGAGCTCAAGAGGCTACTCTAATTAGTAGGCGACTATACCTGCGGCGCTTGACACGGCTATGTATGTAGGTACTTGCATTGAAAAAATAAACACTGCCTCGTGCAGGCTCTTTATAATCAACGATGTTAGGCATAGGGCGATTCGAGCTAGGCTCTTTACGAGTATTACAACAAGGATAATTTGTTACTTAATATCGCAATAAAACATGCGTAGGTATTCTACGACCGGGCTGGTTAATGACTTATAATAGGTGCGAGACTTTTTTTCTGCTAATCAATGAGCATTACGCCTGCCAGTCTCTCGTAGTAGTTGGGTAATACTATGATAGTGAAATAGTAGAATTCCGCTGGCAATTGTAATCAGCACAGTATATACGAGTAGGCACTAGTGGCGATCTAATTGGATCATTGCAGCCCCTAGCGGGAGCGCGCGCGCATTGAGGTAGGCCGTGACGCGTTAGTGACGTCAGCGGGCGCGATCCGGTCGTCGACCCGCGCTGCCCGCGCCCTGGAGTTAGGGCGAGGGCGGCTCGGGGGGAGCGGGGCCGCGTTGTGCAATCGAGCGGTCGTTGACCTGGGGTGAACGGCCGCGCGCCGCGACGCCGCCGGGATGCGCCCGGCCTATATCCGGCGCACCGGTGCAGCGGCAGCGGCGCATTCTAGAGCGGCGTGGACCGTTAGGAGCGCGGCGCGCGGGGGCCGGGGGCACTCTCACTTTCTCGGGTGGGTCGGCGGCCGGCAAGTAGGTCGCGGCTCGCTAACTGTGCGCCGCGCGCCGCTGCGCCCGCACAGTTCGCAGTCGACCGTCGCCCGTGTCGGTGCAGTCACTCTGCGTCATACCAATACTCGGTCACGCGTACGCGAAGCTAGAGCGTGTGGTAGTGGTTGTGGCTGTGTCAGTGAATGGTGTGTGGCATGTCGTGCGAGACCGCTGGCGAGCTGCGCGAGCGGCACTCTGTGCTAGTGAGCATGCTGGAGGCGCGGCGCGAGTCTTCGGACTCTGGCTGCTCCAGCGACGGCTCCGACCTCGAGCCTGATTCTAACTGCCGCTGTGATCCCCAGGGTTTCTTCAGGCGGTCCATACAACAGAAGATCCAGTACCGACCGTGTACGAAAAACCAGCAGTGCTCCATCCTTAGAATCAACAGAAATCGGTGTCAATATTGCCGATTGAAAAAATGCATCGCAGTGGGCATGAGCAGAGATGGTGAGTTACTTTTTTATTTACATAAACTTATATTTTTTGCAAATACGAAAAAACGTCGCTTTAAATTACCAAGTCCTCTATTTAAAAATCGGTCAGCTGAACATCAATTTGCTGAAATAGACTTAATAACAAACAAAACGTTAACTAAAATGTTAAGTCATTTTATACAATTAGAAAATGTTATGTTCAGTTTGTGTTATTTTTTGCAAAAAACTCAAAAATTTGCAAAAACTTATGTACATGTTTTTTTTTGTTTTTCGTACTCTATGATGTTTGCGACATTTTTTCATCATTTGCCTAATTTTGCAGTCTCAAATTTTGTAACACTTAAATCAGGTCATGTTAATTTGGAATGAGTGCGTAAATGATGCAACATTAATAATGACGCGCGACGTAGGCGGCATAGCATCAGCATGCGTGCGACGTGCATACTCGATCAGCACGCACAGAGCGCGCCAAGAGGCCTGCTCCGCGCGAGCTTCTACGAGAATTGAGATCCTATTTCGCGGAGCGGGGTCCGAGGAGGGGGGGTGCGTGCGGTGGGGGTCGGGTTATGCAAGCGCGGGTGAGCGCACGCTAACCGGGTCGACAAACTCGCACATCGACTTGCGACACGGGCCCGTCTCTGGTGAAAGCGGAGAAAGGCGCATTTCGTAAGCGTGAGAGGGAAATTTATGTTTTCACTTTCGTAATGCAGTTCGTTGCCCTCGCGTTTCTCTAGCACATAACACGTAATAGGTAACTTAGTAATGTGATGTCAACAACTGATACACTTGGGATGCAATTGAATCTTATAGGTAATGGATTAGTAATTGCATCGAGATGATTTACATAGGCAACTTTTCCTATCAAACAAACTTACATTGTTATTCAACTGAAAATGTTGGTTATGTTGGTATAAAATTTTGTTGTTCAATAAATGAACAAAAACAAGATAAAACATTAATTTTGAAATTATTTTTTTAATATTTATTACTTACCCTTCATAAATAAAACAGTTGAATTCGAACGACAGCAATTTTATTCACTTTTCACTCAACGTTTAGTTCCGCTACTCGCCGGCAGATGGCGCGCAACTATAGTGCGCCACAAGCGCTGTGGCAGGACGCGGTCGTTCATTGAACTAGACGTTCGGATGAACTCTTATAGTTAGTTACATTGTGCGTGGTGTGCCTAACGATAACAAATATTTACAAAAACAAATATTATGCTTATTACGTCGATTGATTTATAGGTTATTATTGAAATTATAATTGTCATTAATGCCAACATACGTCGTGTCCGTAGTGGCATAAAAATGCACAACCGTTAATAGCAATTTAGCACATTCACCTTGTGATTACCATAGGAAAATTTTAATATTTTGTTATTTGTAAGGATATTTAAATAACATCTAATAAAAATATGGACACATCGGTCATCAATCCCTTGAACAATGTATACAAAGCAACTGGTCAATGATAATAAGACACCTAAAAGTCATAAAGTACATCAACCTCAACTAGCCATAAAATCGACACTAAGCGTAATCTCGGGAAACCGGAAATTAGTTTTGGAAAATTCTCACGTCGTAATATCGGCAAGGTTCAAGTGTGCGCGGGGCGCGGGGGCAGGGGCCTGCGCGGAGTTTATTGACGGCGCCCCCCCCTCTCCCTCCGCGCTCAAGTTCAAGGTTGGAGCGGCGCGCGCCGGCGCGCAGTGCGAGGGAGTCCGGCCCGCGCATCGGTCGTCAGCCCGAACACCGCTATGCCATACGCTCACTCGACCACGAGATCGCGAACCAACAACAACTCTTCAGCTCAACAACGGATTACAGTGCTTGTGAATTCCAACTCTACTTGTGCTATGTGACAGTATCTAGTGATTTAAATAATTAGTGAACTAAAGTTACCTGCTTAGAACTGTGGCTTCGGCTGTGAATTAGTTTAGTGAAAGAAACTGTAATGGTCTTAGACATGGGAGAGGACCTGCCGATATTGAAGGGAATCCTGAACGGAGTTGTGAAATATCACAATGCTCGTATGTATTTTTTTAAAAGAGTTTTATAACTAAACACCAACAAAGACTTATAAAAAAACTTTTAATTTATTAGCATTTCATTAAATTCAAACGATTGATTACAAATTTAAAATGAAAAAAATCAACTTTTACTTGCTACGCATTAGTGCTACGACGCGTAGCAGCTACAAATTCATCGCGCTTAACGGAGATTTTGAGAATATTTTGAATACTTAATGCATTGTTTACAATGTTTACTAAATAATTTAAACGTTTATTCAACATATGATATGAATACGTATTATCAATATTTAATAGTTTTTGTATAAAAAAAAAGTTTGGATAACAACATAAAAAAACGACTATGAGTCACTTATAAGTTATAAGATTTATAAGTTATCGTTCAATTAAATATTTTTTCAAGCATCTACATCCCTTGAAGTTATCAAATGGCAATACATGCTAGCTAGGAGCGCTGAAACATAAACATCCTCTTACCTACTTATTCCATACCAAAAATAAAATCTTGGTGCCTTAATGGGTATTTCGATATTAGTAGGCAGCAAGAGATAAGTGAAACAGATTAGAGCACCGTGAACAATAGGTTCGTGCATCTGGTGCGCTGCGGCCCACTTCGCGCAGCGAAAGTTCGGAGAAATGGCGAGAGGGCGCTCTCCGCTTTCGTTTTCAATCGTGCGCTGCAAACACTTTCACCGGCGCGCGCGCACTAACGCTGCAAGCGCCGCGCTTGCCGCCGCCGCATACGGCCTTTCCGACTCGGCGGCGTCCCAGCCTAGCGCGAGAAAGTCGTAACACTTTTTAACGTGACCTCGCGGTTTGCGCTTTGTCACTCGTCATTCAAACTAGTTCACTGAATCGCTACATATCCGGTAGGCCCCGTATTTCGAAAAGGCTCGCCAGACAATAGTCCGACGGGACGGGCGATGAACTCTACCCTCGCGTCAGCTGCGCGTGCACATGGCCCGGGCGCTCGCCTCGCGACAGCTGCACCCCGCAGTATGTTTAGCCGCGACCTTGCACAACAATCCCGTTCTTAACTACGCACTCGTTTCATTTTAACGACTTAATTTTATGCTCGCATGTGTTTGACGTTTGTTTCTTTTTGTTGCAGCCGTGCGATTCGGTCGCGTGCCAAAGCGCGAGAAGGCGCGGATCCTGGCCGCGATGCAGCAGTCATCGTCGTCGCGCGCGCACGAGCAGGCCGCGGCGGCCGAGTTGGACGATGCGCCGCGGCTGCTGGCACGTGTGGTGCGCGCGCACCTCGACACCTGCGAGTTCACCAGAGATCGCGTCGCCGCCATGCGCGCTCGCGCACGCGATTGTCCCACCTATTCACAACCCACTTTGGTAAGCATCTCAACAGTAACAATCATTATTATCATATGTAATTTGAATGAACATACTGCTAAATTAGTCTTGGAAGACGGTTTCTAATGAGTTTTTTTTCCTTGTCGTAGGCTTGCCCGCTAAACCCGGCGCCAGAGTTGCAATCAGAGAAGGAATTCTCTCAGCGATTTGCCCACGTGATCCGTGGCGTGATCGACTTCGCCGGGCTCATCCCCGGCTTCCAGCTGCTCACACAAGATGACAAGTTCACGCTGCTCAAGAGTGGACTGTTTGACGCGCTCTTCGTGCGTCTCATCTGCATGTTCGATGCTCCGCTCAACAGCATCATCTGCCTCAACGGCCAGCTTATGAAGCGAGACTCGATTCAGAGCGGTGCCAACGCTCGGTTTCTTGTCGACTCCACGTTCAAGTTCGCTGAGCGCATGAACTCTATGAACCTCACAGACGCCGAGATCGGCCTCTTTTGCGCCATAGTCCTTATCACGCCCGACCGACCGGGCCTACGGAACATTGAACTCGTAGAGCGAATGCACGCGCGCTTGAAGTCTTGTCTGCAGACCGTGATCGTACAGAACAGGCCCGACAGGCCCGGTTTCCTACGGGAGTTGATGGACACTCTGCCTGACTTACGGACGCTCAGCACACTCCATACAGAGAAACTGGTCGTATTCAGGACAGAGCACAAAGAGCTATTAAGACAACAAATGTGGGGTGATGAAGAAGGTTGCCCGTGGGCGGATTCCGTGGCAGATGACTCTGCTCGTAGCCCATTAGGATCAGTATCAAGCAGCGAATCTGGAGAAGCGCTCGGAGATTGCGGAACTCCCCTACTCGCCGCCACCCTGGCGGGCCGGCGGCGGCTCGACTCGCGGGGCTCCGTTGACGAGGAGGCGCTCGGTGTGGCGCACTTAGCGCACAATGGACTCACGGTCACGCCAGTGCGACCCCCTCCGCGCTACCGCAAGCTAGACTCGCCCACAGACTCCGGCATCGAGTCCGGTAATGAGAAACATGAGCGCATCGTCGGCCCCGGGTCGGGCTGCTCCAGCCCGCGCTCGTCACTAGAGGAGCACTCCGAAGACAGACGGCCGCTCGCCGCCGATGACATGCCCGTGTTAAAGCGCGTCCTCCAGGCGCCGCCCCTATATGATGCCTCCTCACTGATGGACGAGGCCTACAAGCCCCACAAAAAGTTCCGAGCGATGCGCCGCGACACCGGCGAGGCGGAGGCGCGGCCGATGCGGCCGACGCCATCGCCGCAGCCCACGCAGTGCCCGCACCCGGGCAGCCCCGCGCACCCGGCGCACTCGCCGCGGCCGCTGCGGGCGTCGCTCTCGTCGACACACTCCGTGCTGGCCAAGAGCCTGATGGAGGGCCCGCGCATGACGCCCGAGCAGCTGAAGCGCACGGACATCATCCAGCAGTACATGCGCCGCGGCGAGGCGGCGGCCGAGAGCCTGCTGGCGTGCTACCGCGGCGGCTCGCCCGCGCCCGCGCCCGCGCAGCTGGCGCTGCAGGTGGACGTTGGCGACGCGCCGCAGCCGCTCAACCTCTCCAAGAAGTCGCCGTCGCCGCCGCGCGCCTTCATGCCGCCCATGCTGGAGGCGTGAGGCCGGCCCGCGGAGCCTCTAGTCTCCGCCACCCCACCCCGACCTACTTTAAATTAAATCAACTAGTATAATAAACGTTCGCAGATCGTGTTAATATATTATATGTGATAATTCGTTTAGGACGCGTGCGTGCGTGGCCGGCGCCGGGCGAGGAGAGTGCAAACAGACTGAAATATAATTTAAGACTATATAAGTATAATTTATATGCAATGGAGCGCCGGTCGCGGTGTGTTTGTGTGTGTATGTATCTATGTGCGTATGAGAGCGTGCTCAGTCATTTGTTTGTTAATATAATGACAGGTTGTCGAATTAAAATAAATCAGAATTGTAAAAATTATTACTGCATTTCATTCCTGAGTCCTTTAAACCAGAGTACACAGAACAATCGACCTTAATTGAGTTATACGAAAAACTAGTGTCAATAAATATGTTAATTGATTATATAATTGAATACCAGTAAATCAATTAAAGTCGATATTTTAAACAAGAACTACCATAAAAGTAGTAGATAATAAAAAGATATTCACAAATTTTACACGACACCACAGGATAAACCGATGTGTTTATAAATGAATTTTATTAGGTATCAGACTAGAACGAATTAAAACCAGTGACGAAACCAAACAATACATAATTTCCACAACGTCGCACGTAACTGAAGTATTTTCCGAGACGTGACGTGGGCCTGCCCGGAACATTCTTTGTTGCGATGACGTTAGTCGCACTGGAAATATCTAAATGAAACGATTCGCTGAAATTATCTTACATGATAAACTTGAATAGACCTACCAATCAAATATCACAGCAAGAAGATCGTAATATGGTTATCTATAAATTATACTGACGCACTAGATATATAAATGTAAACATCTTAAATATTTATTAATATTGATAACTTATACCTATGTATATTAGGGTTAATAAGAATCACTATGTGGTTACTGAACTCGCTCACTGGCAGCGGAAAGGCGGGAATGCACTTTTTTGCCGCCCTATATATTTAAGATAAAAGATTTGATACAATTTCCATTATGAATGGGAGTTTGGATTTGGACGACAGAAATGGCCAAAGCCTAAAACTAATATTAATAAGGCATCAAGATTTGTCAAAGCCACGACGCAGCGATGGTAAGTATACTCGTATCATTTAATGAACCATAACAATGAAGCTCTAATGAAAAAATAATACATACAAGACTAAATATGATAAAATGGTAGGTTTCAATTAAACTCACATATAAGCAGAGATCGGAAAAAATTGCTTAAATGAAAAAACTTCAAACTCGATTAAATGAATAACTAAACGAATAATTTCCTGAAATTTGATTTCGAAGCTTTAAGGTGACTATTTACAAATGTTTCAATAGTTACCATAGGTAATTTACTGAAAATTATTAAATGATTGATTATTTAATCAACTTTGAAGTCATGTCGAAATTATTGCGAACAATGATGCATATTTGTCCGATCTCTGCATATTAAGTTACTTGGTTACCCTGAAAATCAGCGTCCAGGCAACCTAGCCATGAAGCAGTCATGCTGAGTGACTACCTTTTTGGTGTGTTTATACTTAATAATTACAAAGAAATGAGTAAAATGATTTCTCTCTCTATAGTTTAAATAAAATGTATACAATCCCTATGCACATCAAAATCGATATTTAAACAATTTAGGTTAAAAATAAGTAGTCAATCAACAATCTGGTTAAATGTAAGTTCATTGAGAGATACTTATAATGAGACACCGATCAAATAAAGTCCAACATTAGGCGATAACAATATACCTATAGTTAGTTCAGAGATATGTTACTCTTTCGCGTAAGTAAAGTCGAGCAAATCGGATTACGCTTTGTCAATAATAGCAGTACAATATTTCATAAATCATTTCTAAGCATCAAATGACAAAATGGATATTCGATCGGTATAATACGGTAAAAGAATTAGGCCGACACAATGGTTCCTCGGAGGTTTGCGGCGAGGGCGGCCGGTCGTTGACTCGGCCGGCCGTGCTCGCTGCCGCTACCGCGTTTCCGTGAACGCTGATCTTGACTGATAACTCTATAAGGTAACTTTGCCTACAAGTTTTCTAAAATTAGAACACGCGTGACGGAAAAAGTAAACGATGTGCTTGCAATTCGTTACTTTATGGTCGCTATACTTGCGTATGCGTCTCAAAATATGTATAGATATCTACCTACTTTGATTGAATTAAGCCTAAATACTTTTTTTATTTCTCGCCTACTTAAATTGAAAATTAAAACAAATTTCTTTACCTAGGCACCTGTAACTACACTAAATTAGAAGAATAAATGTATGTATAGGTTGGTAATTATTATATTCTAAAAGGCGTGGAAATTACTTAATAGCATTACTATAAAATATGTACATGGTACAGAGTTGGGCAAAAAGTAATATGATTACTCCTTCAGATTACTTTTGTATGTGTACTTTGTAATATTACAAAGTACACATACAAATGTAATTTATAGAAGTAATCATATTACTTTTTGCCCAACTCTGACATGGTATTGAAATGTCAATAAAATATTTTTTAGGTCAGCTTTACACGTCTGTTAGTTCTTACAAGTGGAGAATGGGGAGTGAATATCACTATCTCATTGAGCTCATTTTAATATAGCTCCGTCCCTACAACTTACCTAAGAAATTACAGGTACAGGTGTAAGGCTAGGGCCTATTTCTCGAAACCTTGTAACTTGTAATACAAGCGGAATTCCTTATCTAATTCATAGTGTTAAAAAGAGACTTCCACTTGTATTACAAGTTACAAGCGTTCGAGAAACGGGCCCCTGGTCTTAAGCTGGGATTACACCTGTGAGTTCTTACATAAGTCACAGGGATGTATGTATGGCTAAGGAATGAGAGGTGAATATCACTATCCCGTTTAGTAAAGCTCTGTCCCTACAACTTACGCAAGAACTTACAGGTGTAGTTCCGGCCTTAGGATGACAAGATTTATAGCTTTTATACTTAACCAATATTCAGTCAAGTAATGGTACTCCTATATTGCAGTTGTAAAATGTTGTAACATAACTTTTGGATGTTTTATAGTACTTGTAACAATCAATAATATAAGATAAGTAACTATTCGCTTGAAGTGAAGCTTTGCGGAACTACGAGGTACCTAATGTAATGCCCTTAACGCTGCTCCCACGTTTGGTGTTTATTTCTGTTATATAGGTACTTAACATGGTATACATATTCTTTGTTATTAGTCGATGTTATACAATAATTAATGTCAATATGAATCTGATACAAAATTGCCTGATCTAGAAGATTTCGACATGAAAAAGAATAATACTAATACTAAAGAATAACTTCATTAAAAACACAACGGTATATACTTACGATGCCTCTGTAAGGTGTTTGGAGATGCACTGATAGAGACGATAATTACTTTCCCCCCTCGGCCCCAAAGTTGCAACACCAAACGACGCAGTTTGGAGCTACTACCGAGGGATAGTACATTTGGTAGGTACGCTTGAAATTTTGAGGATGCAGGGACACCAGCATTAACTTTGGTGTTTTCCTGAATACGACACATAATCCAAAGCAACAACATAATTTCATCGACTATAAGGATAACATAACATTGCTATAAGGATAGCATAACTAGACTCAGGAACCGCAGACACCTTGGGATGGACAAGTGTCCATCCCAACGTCATTCATTCTGAAATGGAGGGTAATCTTCGCAGCACTCCAACTGCATGAGAGGCCGTGGTGGCCTGGACTGTCTACTCTGTACTCTGACAAGCGGGGCATGTTTGTTGATGGTTTACGATAATAATGATGGACGATGATTGCCAACCAGAAAGGTACATATCGTTGTCCAGTAAATGTGGAGGTTGGAAGCACATGCAATTTCGCAGCAATCAAACGAGTTCGATCTGCCAGGATAAGCGCCGTGACTAAATAAGTACTCAGACTGTTATTTTAGATGGTAGGCGTTCTTGGCCTAGCCACAGTGTGCTACCATCTGAATCCTCATGGAAGGGGCGAAAAGTTTCAAATTAAGTTTGAGGACCGTGTACCGAAGCCAAGAAAGGTAATAATAGAACGAATGTTTTCACCAATGCCGTGTAGGTAATTATTTAGGCAGGGATGTAGCTGAATAAACAACAACATTTTGGTACAAACAATCTTTATTTTTAATTAAACTTATTCTAAACTATGTTCGTAATTCAACTTGTAAACAAATGAAGTAAATTTTCTTGTTATCATATTACCTATACATAGTGATCAATCCAAATGGGTCAGTATAGAGGTTTTGGAGACCATAACAGATAGCAAAATCTTGTCTTAGGAACCGTGAATTCGATTTTTGTAATAATTTTAGTTCCTAATTCTTAGGATTTCCTACCCAAACCTTTAAACCTTTTTCCCTATTAATTGAAATAAAATATTATGGCTAGGTATCCTACAGATTTCTTAGAAGTCGGTGCCAAGCCAAATACGTTCATAGGTAGGTATAATTATAGTTATTAGATAGAGCTTTGTAACTTACTGTCGCTCCGATTATGTTTATATCAACAGAATGATCTACCTCAGTCATTTTGATGAAAGCATAACCGGAGTGACAGTAAGTTACAAAGCTTTATCAAATACAGTCATATACTCGCGAAGTGAACATATTTGGCTTGGCACCGACTTCTAAGAAATCTGTAGGATACCTAGCCATAATATTTTATTTCAATTAATAGGGAAAAAGGTTTAAAGGTTTGGGTAGGAAATCCTAAGAATTAGGAACTAAAATTATTTTTCACTTTTTAGTTCGGGCGAATTTTTGAAGGCGGTTTTAATTTTATTTTAAAATATTTTATTTTTTGCTTTTTAGTAGTGTAAAATCGTTATTTAGTACGCACTGAATACTTATAATTAGAATGTACTGCACTGTAATAGGCCAGAAAACCTGAACTGGATAACTTAAATATTCAAAGAATTATCCCATTATCAAGGAGATATACATTGTATCATCAGCAGGTATGAATAATTTCTAAGATTATAGATAACAGCCTTAGCATGCCTATATTATTTAAAAAATCACTAACCGCTAACCAACATGTCATAACTACTAAGCAAACACTTGAATAGATCTCGAAAATGTATGACAGTTGTTATATTCAAAGAATTATCCTCCAACTCCTAATCGTTAAGAAGTTATACCTTTCGTCATCAGCTCACCAACATGAGACTATGACCACCTAAAGGCAAATACTGAAATAGCTTCCAAAATACATGAAATATGTTATATTTAAAGAATTGTCCCCCAACTCCTAATCTCTAAAGAGTTGTACCTTTCATCATCAGCTCACCAACATGAAAGGATGACCACCTAAAGGCAAATACTCAAATAGCTTCCAAAATACACGAAATATGTTATACTTAAAGAATTATGCCCCAACTCCTAATTGCTAAGGAGTTGTACCTTCCATCATCAGATCACCAACTTAATACGTTCATGACTAGACGCAAATACTTGATTAGTCTTCGAAAATAAATGAAAAATGTCATGTGTGCCTACAACATTTGAAGAGTTCCCTCGATTTATCCAGGATCCCATCATCAGATCTGAATTCGGTGACAATGGGACCAACTAGAAGGTATACCCTTTCAATCAAAAAAATAATTTTTCAAATCGGTCCACGCGTCTTCGAGTAATCGGGGAACATACATAAAAAAAAAAAAAAGATTTCGACGAATTGTAAACCTCCTCCTTTTTGAAGTCGGTTAAAAAGAAAAACTGCATTCATACACTTACAAAAACACGTGTACTGGGCCCAGGAATCGAACAAGAACTTTTTTTTAAATTATTATTTTGTTATTTGTATTTGGGTATTGGTTGTGTAGCTCTTAAAAAATAGTAAATGTTACTAAGAAACATGATATCTAAAACTAATAAAAATGAAAATAACGATATTTTATTTTTCAAAAAATGCAGGTTCGATTCCTGGGCCGAGTACACGTATTTTTGTAAGTGTATGAATGCAGTTTTTCTTTTTACTAAAATCGATCTCATGGTTCCTAAGACAAGATTTCGCTATCTGTTATGGTTTCCAAGACCTCCGTACTGATCCATTTGGATTATCACCCTATAATATATACTGTAATTAATTTAAAATACTTCTTGTGTTATATCTGCGTTTTGAGTGACAGACAAGCAGTCGAACTGGACAAAATTATAACTCTAATTAGGTTTAATGTTTGTGTCCTGCTTGAGCCTTTCGAACTCGTATCTATAATTTTTGTTATTATTTTGTACAAGAAAAATGTTTTCCACGAGGTCTGAAGGTTATTCTCACAAAACAAAGTAATTAAACATCTATTTCATGAAAGTAGTGAATGTAAATAAAGAAGGTTAGTAATGCGAGTGGAATTTGTCCGAAGCGCAATAAGATCTAATAAAGTCAATAAGCGTTTGACGGGTGTCATTGAAGCGGCTATTGACCGGGCGCCGGGCGCATGGCACTGCAGCGGCGCAGTGCGGCCCTGCACTTGACTCCGGTGCATCGCCCGCGCTTGCGCCCGCCCCCCGCCACCCACGGCACCCTGTGAACTTTGCGGCCCGATCTAATCATACTACGTATATATGATGAACGCCATCTTGCCCTGAGCCTGCGAGGCTCGTGTATCAACTACGCATTTCCTTTTTTCGGAGCTTTCTGAAAGGGAGAAATTTTCCTTTTAATAAATGCTTATGGCTAAAAATATTTATTTTCAAAGCTACTGTCATCAATCGTTTCTATCTAGCGATAGCGTAAGTACCATAAATACTTAGTTAGAATGGCATATTTCGAAAACTAATAATTAGCTTGGTTAATTTAAGAGGCGATTAAAATATGCCAGTAGGTAATCAAAGTAAGCAGTATACTCGTAATCGCAACTCTTGATTTTAGTGCAGTAAATGCCATAACTAGGATGACTCGCTGAACTTTTCAGCGTAACTGCGCAATTGAACCCCCAACCACCCCCTCTCCCGCTTTTCTGCCGATTCGTTACATCGTATTTTAAGTTATAGGTATTTGCTTTTATGTCATCTTCCCATGATACATAAATATTTCTTCTGAATAGATAAATAAAGCAAAGGGTTGAAGTAATGACAACGCTAATGAAACCTTATAATCGAATCTTCGATGGCTAATTTAATTTAACCAAATTCCATTTTAAATTTCCAGTCATCCAATAACTATTCGCCACTACATACTTACCTATATTTCTTTTGAAAGTAGGTTTTGGGTTTGACCCAGTTTGAGATTGTTTATCTCATTGGCATGAACTTTCGCATATTACTTGAAAGTACATAGTCGCATCGCAACAACTGTAACTAAACTATGCTGTCCCATCGATTGAGATTATTTACCTATTCGATAATATATAAATTATCTAGAGCAAGTCCTCGCCAAAAATAAATTGTAATCATAATATTCTCTACATCATACATTATTATTTTCTATCAACATTTTATTGAAACCATTTTATCTACTATAAAGCCTGAGTTTAAAATAAATTACTGTAAGAATTTATAGAAGCTAAAGCCTGAAATGTGTGTGTAATTCCGCTAGAGTTCAAAATGAAAATGGAAGGATATGGTACATACGGATCTATATGCTAATGGTTTTACTAAGTTATCTTATCAGGATGCTTAGCCAAGTTGCTAATCGCTCACGTTTAGTAACGTATCGTAGTTTTCCCTTTCTTTCACTCTTTCATATTAGTGCGACAAAGACAGTTAGCTGCCTTTCGTTTACGATTGACGATTAAGCGTTAGCTGTTGGCAAATTGTCTTTAAGTACCTACCCAGTATGTACAATTTTCCAGAAAATTGTTATCACAGTAATTCATTACAATCAGAAACAGCGACACCATGGTTAAAACTGTTATTAGCTTGATATAGTTCTGTGGTTATTAGAACAAGCCTTATCAACGAATGGCGTTCTTGGAAGCTTGCATTATCACGCCACCTAACGCATGATAAATTACATTGTATGACAATGAGGTATCTCTTATTTACACAACCTCTATTTATGTACATAATTTCAGTCCAATAAAAAAAAAGTCCAACAAGACCTTGGGCATACGCGGAAAGCCCGAAAGACTGCCCACGACCTTGCGGGGCGAGGCCGCAAACACAGGATAGTTTACATTGTGTATATTTCATTATTCATTTTAATCATTTCGACTCGCTTGACATTGACGCCGAACCGTCATTAGTTAATTTGATTACACACATTAGAGTCAAGACAATGTGGAAAAAATATCCACTAGTTATATCCACAGTTCACCGATTAACAACAATCTACCTCTAAAGCCGTTGATTTTTACGAGTCATTTAATAACGTCACGGCTTTAGAAATAAATCTTCACTTACTGATGCCCTTTCGTCTACTGAGATAACTAATTTGCCTAATTAATGTCCTGATTTCTTAACATTGTAGGTAATAATTTGGCAATGACATGACCTTCTGAATTATCTTTTTTAACCTCTGTATCACCATCCGATAAGATAAATGAATAGCTAAGTAGGTAGGCACATTGCGAATATCAGCACAGATAAGCCGTATTAAATGTCCTTGAACGCGGAAGTTGTTCCGGCTTTGCAAATTTAGGTAGTCAGCATACTGTCTGTATGATACTTACTACGGGAAAACTGCTTTACGCCTTGAATTACCTAAGGGTTGAATGTCTAATGTTCCACGTTTTAAGGTTTAGGTTAACTACGCAACAACAACAACGCAATTTGAATTGTTAAGCAATAGGCCGGTCGCTCTACTCTTCCGTGCCCTCTGACGTAGGTAGATACTTTAGGGATAGCTATTAAATTTTGCACGAGGTGTAGGCGGTATATAGGCAGATGGGGGTAGGGTGAGCGTAGGCGTTCGGGGTGGCGCGGCGGGCGCGCGCGGGGGAGGGGCCGGCGAGGCGGTCGGCTCCAAGGTCGCAGAGTCACAGCCGGGCAAGGTCACCGTGCCCGCGCGTGCCCGCTTCCCCCTCGCCCTCCGCGCCCGATGACTCCCCAGCCTTGCGTGGGACGTGACCTTTATCCAAGCTCCGGACAAATAATTGTACACATCAACTTTTCCCCTCTGGTTTACGCAATTCCTAATGCTTATTAAGATTTCAGGAAACCTTCTGAATGTGACGGATTCCGAGGGGCCCCATTGAATATTTCCCCCCGTTTTCTAAGTACCTCCCTACTACATGAAAACGCCTACACAACACATTTTTCCATTGAGCGTTTACACCATGATAAATATATGTCCTTTCAGTAATTTACACCTTTGTACCTGAACGACAGAGATTACGTAGCAGAGGCCGTTGCATTGAAGGAACTTCACCGGGAAGTGCCTTGTGACTAGTCAAGGAGCTTCACCGGGAAACGCCTTGTAATATAATGTAACTGATACTTGTCATTAGTACAGTACTACCTATCGTTGTATGAAGGAAACTTAGAATTAATTGAATGTTTTATTTTTTATTAGTAATAAAAAATAAAACAATAATATGTAATAAATTATTACAAATAATTCTGTAAACTATACACCGTGTTTTTACTGATTTCCGTTTTTCGAAAAATTCATTGTTTCCATACATAATAATTGTAATGGCAAGTGTGAGAGAACCTTAAGAATAAGATCTCAGGCGACTGACGGCTGCTGACGGCATATGTCAAAATAAGTAACTATAGGATGTAATAAATGTTGCAATACACTTGTTCAGTCATTAAACTTATTTTTTTAATAACTCAATAACAGTAAGAGTTAAGACACTAGTTTCTTAGAGAAATGATGATTTTTGACCTAAATAAGCTTCCCTTTAATTTAACGGAAATCAATAAAAACACGGTGTATAGTACCTAACAAAACGAGTACTTTTTTTAAAAGAAGAAGAATTATTTAGCCTTCATACATCAGGATGTAATCAGAACTACTACTACTACTACTCGTTTTACGATACGCGAGATATGTGGCAGGTCACATATCCCGCGTATCGACAGAAAATGCAATATTGAAGAGTTTCAATATCTTTAACCCTTTGACGGCATGACGCAATAAAAAATATGTCAACTCTTAGTAGGTAAGAAGTCGTATTTCAGATTGTTCGTTCGTTATCAGCAAGATCCAATACCTATCAACGATATACAACCACCGGTCATCAGTGTCTGATGCGCTCCCCAACTCTTCCAGTAGGTGTCGTAAAAGTCGAGTAAGGGATTGAAGACTCACTGATCATTTTTGTTCATTAAGAGTGATGATGGGCAGCAGCGTCAGTAGACACACTACTCCGATCGCCAATCTGGTTGCCCGGCGCAGCGTGGTGATTATAGGTATTTACCTCCAAATGAGTCCTTACACGTAGTTAATAGAAGAGACATCCAGTTGTGGACTGAGATAGGCTGATGATAGTGATGATGTGATCAATGATACGTCCGATATCGAGCCAAAAGGAAAAAAATGCGCATTTCGATTGCTTGACTAGCTTAGCCAATCGGACTATGTGACCTAAGGACAAAAAATCACAGTATGATTAATATATTATTTTGATTAATAAAAAAATTTATAAGTAAAAGTAAGAAATATATCCCAATGTCGAGATACAGTAGAATACAATGAGAACAATATCCTATGTAGCGACCTACACAGTGAAACCAAATCGTTGTATTATCCCGACCTCGTTCTAGCCAAAACATTTATTTTATTCGAAACCTCACAATGCCTATCCTTCCAACTTTCTTTCAGCCCCCAAGGACTAAAAAATATGTATTATACTTACAGAACAAAGGGCAGCCTACGGTTTCTAAATACTGAGCAAGTTCTGATTTGTTTTTTGTATACCGATAATATACCTACCTATTTCTTTTGTAAGCTAAACATATATTAATACCCATTCAGGTTCTCTTTATAAATCCTAAAATATATCTAGGGATGTACGAAGGCGGGATTAAACCTGTAAATGATATTTTTTATGGTGGTGATTTCGATATGTGACAATAGTTTTAGGTTTTAAAAGGTGTTCATAGATTTTACAAAAAAATCGACAAGATACGAGTAGGGTAGCTGTGGCTACATGTTCTCACTCTTATTTTATAGAGCAATAGAGTCAATCGCAAAAATCGTGAGCGGATGGACTAGTAACCGGCATAAAAATGTCCTAAACGGCTAAATCTCCTATCAACTAATCGAAGTAGAAAGTTCCATAATCCATTTTTCACCATCGCAATTGACACACGAAATTAGTTTTTCTACTACAGAATAATAACTGTGGGGCCTTGGGTATGTCAGAAGTGATGTTTGATTAGTAGTGTTTTCCGGGAGCGATACTGATGATATCGTAGAGGCCCCTCATTTGACGTGACGTCAAACGACCTTCAGAATATTCTACTGTACCGGTAAGTAGATGAATACCTACTTCGAGCCAACTAACAAATTAAAACATTAACGGTAGCCGTATTATCATGATTCGGCAAGTAACGCCTACCTTGGCATATACTCGATACGCGTGCGCTAATCGTATTGGAGCGAGCGTAATAGACTACTTTACGTATCGAGTAAACGCTATCGTAAACGTCACTAGCCAACTCATTGTACAGCTACAGTATAAAACTATATTGGCATATTATTTACCATATTCGCGTTAACATCGGTAAATTATTCATTTTCCTCAAATGCCTATTACAGTAACAATGGGTTACCTGTCAGATAAAATTGACAGATTGTGATCTTATTGTCGTATACTTTTATCACGATCAGATAAATAATCTTAGATAAATAGCGAGATATACAGAGATCTCGGGCCTCACTGAAAATCAGCGTTGCGTAGTGTGCCCTGCGGTGCACTAGGTACGTGACAACAAGCTGAGTGAGAACCCTTTGACACAACTTCGATATCTCTGTTTTTAATGTAATATAATTTTAAGTTATGTTTTGTGCTAATAAATTCATTTCATTTCAAAATAAATCGTCTGAACCGAACTAACATAAAAAAGGTCCTACGAGTCGTCATATTATAATTTTACGTAAGGCAGTGAAACTTACACGTGCCCATAAATTAGTACTATTTCTTATGACTACCTTTATTATGATGCAACGCAACCCTGCAGCTGAACCTACTTTTTTTACGGGTCAGTGAAATGAAATTAATAGTTTTCCAGTTCCCGCCTACGTTTTGTACAAGCGTGGGTTGCTTGCGACACGTGTCAGAATCATAATTAAAACTATTTCTAGACATATTCTGTATTGATAAATGCCACCCTATACTTGCTTATAAATAGATGTGACATTTTTATTGGGATACAATTTAATAAAGTTAGGTAGGGTTATGTGACGCTTGAAGTTGCCTGAATATTGTTTAGGCAAGTTGAGACGAAATAAACCAAAAACACGTACTATTTAATATATATAATTAGGCGCAAATCGTGACTAATTATTAAACTATTTTTTCCTAAATTCTATAATAAAAATAAAGGCCTGGCCTACCTAGTAACAAAATGTAACGAAGTTGCTTACTGCAATCCAATTTGGTACGTACTATGTTCTTTTAATTATCATGTTCCTACATGAACATGAAGGAAAGTGATAAATTCGAAACGAGTGGCGATGTTTTAAGAACACAAGTTACGCATTTTCTTTTTGCACGTGTCTCGTATGACGTTTTTTAGTAAAGATGGTCCACTTCTCGCACTAGTTTTTAAAAAAGGCACCATCTGTACAAAAAAAAACATTTATGTTACATGATAGTATGATTTTTACATGCCAATTGATCCTGCATAGAAGGGACTTGCGTATAACCTGCGAAGCGAAAGACAATTATTTCCGTATTACCGTTGTAACAAAAAAACATGAAGTACCAGTATACGCCCATTACACACTCAAATCCTAAAATGACCACTTTCCGCATAATAGGTAGTCTTTTAGTACCTACTCGTAGAAACACAAACAAAACAGTATATAACCGTCTCATATTTCAACAGCCAAATACTGGGTTAGAACGCTATCAATATCCTCGATTTGGGCGGCCTTGAGCAGGCTTTTGGTTATCTAGGTCGTGCGAAGGCGTAGGGACCGAGGACGAACATCATTACCGAGTGGAGTGCCCTAGATCCGCCTAAATTACGAGCACGCGCCACCCCGCCAGAATGGGGATTTTGTGCCACATAACAAGGTGATATATTTATTTCTGTTATTTTTTATGGGACAATATCTTACTTGATATCGATATGCCTGTAACTGCGTAGTTCAACGCTTCAAAAAGTTCAGGATTTGAAATTTAGTCGAATCTAGAACTTTTTGAAGCTTTTCTAATTTTTATTAGATCTTCACAGATGACTACCTTTATTTTTCCCCTCACTAGCTCGTAAAGCGCTCGTTTATCCTTTAATACGAGCGGGTAAAAACGCTTTTTACACACTTGTGAATAAAGTAATTTGACATTTCTCTAATTCCTATAGCCCCCCAACTGCCTAGTATAAGTGGATCTGTATGACCGTAGTAAACATGCGCAATCGGAGCTCACATGTTAAATTGGTCGTTTCTCATGTGACTTTGTAAGCCATTGGCAATATTGATGTTCCATAAGTAACTCTATTCTACGATACGTTTCGACATTGAGTTTTAAATAGTTTCTTTAAGTTAATTTACATGTGGATGAGATTTGTAATCATATTTCCTCGCGATAGTGAGGGGAAAAAAGTTGTATTACACTTGGCGGCAAAGTTTGTTCAACTCTCGTGCCTTGAGACCTTCGCAATGCTCAAGATTCCAGTTTTTGAACCACTCGCTACGCTCGTGGCTCAATTTTGGAATCTTTCGCTAGCTCAGGTCTCAATATTGGCACGACAGTTAAACAACAACTTTGCCCCCTTGTATAATAAATAACTATATCTAGCGGATTATTTTGATTAGAACTGAACATTAAGTCGATGAAAACACTAGTAGTTGTTACAAAATTAATGAACGTTTCGTGTATGACACGATGTCGACAAGAATTCCGTTTTAAGCACTAATTCCTCGTGAAAGTGACATCCACGCAGGAAACACAATTATGGTTGGTAATAATTGTCTAAGACACTTTAGCACAGAAGGAGTTCTGCGTACAGAAGCTGCACGTGTCATATCCTATTCTATCAGAGCTTCTCTGTATTGACAGAACGAATTCTCAACGTGCTTTTTAAGAATATATCTGTGGCAAATCGAAAATTTTGGCGGTCTCAATAAATGATCGGATCATTTGCGTACCGCACGCATCCGTTCGCTTCAGTGATGTGCCTTTACACCGAGTGCGGCTCGGCTACATTATCATCAGGCCGAATGTAAGCTTTTCTCCCTGAAGCTTCATGTAAGTAGCTTGGATTCGAGACTATGATATGATAATGATCAAGAATGCGCTGGTGTCAATATATCAGCCATTGATTTAAAATTAATAACTATTTGTGTTTTCGGATATCGAAAAAAACATAAAGGCTCCAAGACAAGGACATGTATTCTACTATAAAAAATAAAAATGTAAAAGTCAATATATTAACATTTTCATACAAGTTTCGGAAAACTTTTCTTCGATTTGTGAACCTATTTTATAAATATAGGGACACAAATCTACGCCACCGAGGTGACTGCCAAAAATAGCGATGACTTAAAAAAAGTGGGCACTAAAAATTTTACAGTAAATTTTATTGAATTTTTAGACAAATTTCATGAAGGTATTATGTAAATGTATGCCGCATTTGATAATTTACGGTACAATAAATGCTTTACTTACTCTTCCTCCAGATGTTAAGTCCATAAATTGACCACAGCAGAAGCACTATCCGCCGTCGGCTATTGACAAAAAACTATAAAAGCGCTAAGTATCTCTCTCACGTTAACGCCATGCCATTAAGGTTAATGAGAGCAAAATCCTTGAATTTTCCGTGTGCCCAATATTCAAGTTCACTTTGAGCCCGGGGAAGCGGCCCGAAGGTCGCCTGGAGGTCGCCCAAGGTCCTCGAGGTCGCGGCTTTGTCTGCCTTATATGAATAGTCTACAATTAAACCACTTATGTACTTACTTTGACTTTTTGCGTAAGTGATTTGAAGTCGCGTACAAATGATTTAAGTTAAATATGCAGAAAGTCACATTCAATTACAATTAATTTTAAATTTATGACTCTACCGAATATGCCGATTATAATTAACAGCACACATTACCTTTACAGTACACATTTATGTTTAAGATTGATTAAAAAAAATTTAGTATAGCTACTGCATGTTGGCTACATACAACTACACGATAGCATTTAATTTTTTTACTACCTATAAATTGTGATGAAAAATTTTATTGAGAAATCCGTCCGCGAAAGACGCAAAGACGCGAGTGCGTGCATGCATCATCATCATATTCCTCCTATGCTCTTATACAATAATACTGTATTGAAACCTTTAGTAATATTAATTAGCGTGACAGATAATGTAATTAAAGTTTCTCTTTATTCCCATCATAGTAAATATAAGAGAACAGTTTTTTTCATCATCATCATCAGCCTATTTTTTCATATTTAGCTTTATTGTACATTGCCGTAAGTTTACCCTAGGAAACTACTGGTACCGTACCGGATAGGAATGGAATAGATTGGCATGGCAAATGAAACGAGATTTTTTTTTAATTTTGTTACAATTTGTGTGCGAATTTTAATTCTCGATTTGCAGCTTTTCTAGGTGAAAATTTTTTTCGTTCTGTATAAGCTTTTGATCCTAAACAGAAACAGAATCGATTGGCATCAAAAAAAAAGTTAGTCAGAAATTACAATTTTCTCGCACCCTGTGTGTTTTTCCAAAAATCTGTAAACGTCAATCATCATTAATTCAAAATCGTGGGAAGGTCTTCTAAAACCATTTTCGCGTAGCTACTCTGGATCTGGTAGCTGCCCTCGCTGACCCAAAAAGAATTTCCACCCTGTATAATAAATGAAATAAATACGCCGAAACGAAGTTCAGATCCAGTGGTGGCCACCCGTTGATGTCTTTTTTGCTGGCACGTGATTGATCAAAATTTATTTCAATTGCCTACAGCCGAGCGTTGGCTTATGAGTTCATTATAGTTGAGTTGCGAACTCAACGTAAATGTTTATGGTTATAATTTTGAGTACGTAATCATAATTCGAACATTACAGTCGACGATGAGAAAAACATATTTGTCATTTGACAGAGACATCATAAAATAAATGTAATGTAATCATTTTTTTTATCAATTCAAGCCGAAAATGCAGTGTGACTGTATCGGATTAAAAATACGTAGGTATTACATGCATCTGGTCAAACATAGACGTCTACATCATTATGCACTACACGACGAATCTAGCTGCAAGGACATTTATGCTCAATTAATTCTTCAATTAATTTTATGATAGCATGTGGAGTACAAAAATTATATGAAAATGTCATATGGCATCAAATTTAATGATCAAGCAAAATCAGAGTTCGAGCGGCCTTCACCATTTCGATAAACACTATAATTATTCGAGTTTGGAGGATGTTTTCATTAATTTATCTAGGAATATTTTTACCGAATCTCTTCTTCCAATTACCGTTGACACAGTGTATCTTTTTATTTTTATAGGGCCGGCAACATCCGGCTGGGATTACATTTTTTGACCGGGTAGTGCCCGTATGTTTGTTAGCCACTGAGTAGTATTGAAAAATATTGATATAATAATTATTTTACGTTCATACAAAAAAAAAATCATTTGCTCTAGTTAATTCAAGTCCTTATGCTAAGCAATAATGTTAATTTTTTTTTTAATTATTTGGGGGGATTTTTATTTTGTTGTCGTTTTTTAAAATTTTCCGTATTCTGACTTTTTTTACATTTTTTCTACTCAGAATCACGAGTTCTTTCGATCCTGATAGAAACAAAAAAGTGTTCCAAAAAAATTGAGTTACTATTTTTCATACGCTTTCTTCGACCGTAACTCAGTGGAAAACAAAAAAAAACATGGAATTCTTGGGACACTTTTCTGCTAATGAAGATCGAAAGAGCTCGCGATTCTGAGTAGAAAAAATAGGAAAATATCCAAATTTGGAAAATTTGATAAAACTACAACAGAATAAAAATTCGCCCATTTAACTGAATTATTAAATTGTTGGTATGATTCCAAAAGATATGAAAAATCACCTGGTATAATGCTATTTCAACATTCTGTTATAGATCCCAATAACTCAACATCTGAAATAAAATATAAATACCTAAGTTTAAGTTTAATATTGAAATGATTTTCGGCCATGATTGCTCCACTGAGCCAGGCCCGACATGCTCTTGGCTGGTTTTTTTCTTCTGGTCTGATTCCAAGCGAGTAGGTATGTAAATGAAAATGGTGCCGTGTTGGATACCATATGTTTGGCATATGGCTACAGTGCTTTTGTGACAGGTGGTAATATTGACAGTATGCCGTGACAACGCCACTTATCACAAAAGTAGTACAGTGTAGTTAAAATAAGTTACCATTGGATAAGTACGACACGATCATATGCTCAATTCAAATCGACGCCTATTTTACCAATAACACTATAATTTCACGTAATTTTAGGGCACTACCTACTAAATTTAGCGCTTCGCAGGTCAACTACGCGTAACTGAAAAGGGTCTCCGCCAGTCTGAAAATGCGTAATTGCCTGTCGTGTTCGTATTCAGTCGACTAACTATGTAGGACGTAGGGCACTTTACCAGCGAACTCGATCACAACTGATATAGGTGAGCCAGTGTAACTTCGACCGATCTCAGGTAGTGATCACTAAGCCCGGAGTTAAATTATAATATGGACGAATTCTTAGAAATCGAGGCCGGCTTAAGAATGGTCTGGTAGGCGTGACCTTGTAAGGGCACCGCGGCTAGGATGTAGGTCAGTGGTGCCGCCCTTGACCTAGGGCGCGCCGCCCTCGGCGCCCTACGGCAGTAGACAAGGACGTCCCAATCGCTCGACTACGCGGTAACAAGATTACCTAAATACCTAATGTAACGAGTATTTGGCTCACTCGGTACATAATTCATCTGCCTAGACGTGGTTCGTGGGTGTCAATCGTGTAATCGGGAGACTATGCCTACTCGGTTGTAACTGAACGTTGGTATTTTTAGGGTTCCGTCGTCATCTAGGAACCCTTCTAGTTTCGCCATGTCTGTGAATCAAAAAAAAATTTGTCCCCGCCTCTAATTTTTCAACTATAAGTTAAACAAATATGAAAAAAATTTCAAAAGTAGAACTTTATAAAAACTTTCTTTGATAATTATTTAGAACTTGATAGGTTGAATAGTTTTCGAATAACTATGAAGCCTTACACTGAGCAGTGAGCATGGCTCGACATGCTCTCGGCCGGTTTTTTTAATCACGTCGGCGGGTTAGATGGTTGAGAACCATATGATATACGGTAAGCAGTAGGTTCTGTTTTTACCATATTCGTATCGCTTTGCTAGCAGATAAACTATAAAAGCGAGACCGCTATAGGTAAACTATAATGGTCGGTTTCTAATGACGAACATTTGATAGTTTAGAAATTACCCTTATAATGAACAACGTTAAGTATATCGAAAAAATTGTGAGTTTTCTACAACTGTCAAAAATTCATTTTTAGATCTCGCAGACTGTAATCCTATATTATAAAAAATTAAAGAAGTATACAGGGTGTAAGTCTAATACGGGCGAAGCTCTTAACGGGTGTTAGTTTACGACATAATAAGTACATTCAAATAACTTTTACTTAAAATTAGAGCGACAACATTTTCCATACAAAATAATTCGGCGAGCAATGATGTAGAGCAACATATGCGAGTTAAACACTCGTTGACAGCTAATTTCAAAAGCCAATGACATAATTGCCATATCAACAATAACAAATGTTCGTACCTACATTGCTACTCCGATAATCTTAAAAAAAATCTGTGAGGTCATCCTTGTAATCCATGATTACACTAATGAATCCCATGCCTGGTTTAATTGATCGCCCGTATTAGATTTACATACTGTATAATATGTACCTAATTTGTATGTAAACTTCTACGTCATCATACAAACATGAAAATATTATCATTATTACGGGACGATATTTAGAAAGAAAAACGAGGTAAAGGACGAATTGCTTGGGTGGTTACTCCTGAGAATGAGTTGGGTAGGATTGACCCAGCGTAACTGGGCAGAAAAGCAGCAGATAGAGAGTTCTGTGAGCTTACCATGAGCTGCCGCCGCGTCATTAACGTGGACTTACTTTCCTTCTATCCTGTTGGTACTCGCATATTATTTGAGAGATATATTTTGTACGGCTAGGTACTGGTAGCTGTCCCCCGTGGGGTGCCCACCTGGTCGCAGTGGAGGGGCTCAGTAACTGTGGACTGGTCACCCACGGTGAAGCGAAGAGGCACCAAGGGCCGGCCAGTTTTGGGCCGCCGGCTGGCCCGAGGAGGACGCTCCAAGTGGGCTCACCGAGCCCGCTTAGGACGCGTGGAGGTGGACCGCAGAGGAAGAGGAGTGTCGGTGTTGTCGTTGCCGCTCTCCCTATCCTCTGCGGCCGAGGTGGGATCGCAGGGGGAGAGGCGTGATGGTATTACGGAGCGCCACTCTCCCTACCCCCTGCGATCTTAGCGGGGCCATTCCGCCGTAACGGCGTCGGTGGGGCTGCAGAGGAAGAGGAGTGTCGGTGTTGTCGTTGCCGCTCGCCCTATCCTCTGCAGCCGAAGTGTGGTCGGCGGCATAACCATAGACCTTATATGCCGCCGGGTGCCGGGAAATATTCCGGCACCCACGGTCTCCTGGTGACGGTCTCGGGAGGGTCCACCACAATACATAATGGAGACCGAGGAGGAAGGCGCACCCAATCATCTGGCGCGTCTAGCGTGGAGGGTCTTTGGACACCCGCGATGGAGCTGCTCGGAAGCAGCTGCCGCCGGCGGGGTCGCGAATGTGTGCGAGAGCGTTCTCGTGACCCCGTCAAAAGGTGATGAGGTGGCATGTGGGGGGTTTTTTAGTGGGTATACCGTAGGCCTCATTAGCCAAACGGGAGTCCCACATAACCGTTCGGGTCCCCTCTCGCACCCGGGCGGTATGCGCAAAGCATTTCTCCCCCCCTAAACAAAAAAAAAAGGTACTGGTAGCTCTCACCCGTAGGGCACAAAACAGAATACAATAAACCCAATATAGTTTATATCATCACATGTTCACCTTTATAAGACAGTAGATATTGTCTTATAAATGTGCATGTTACATTTAATTAGTTTAATTACGAACAACAAACGGTTATGAATTAAGTAGGTACGAGTACATGTTTGTTGTACCTACCTAATATTTATAATTACATGATATCAATCATCAATAATTATTTATACATTAATATAATATACCGAGTACATTTGAAACACAAAACTCGTATTGTAACATAATCGCAAACTTTTCCACTAAATCGCCGGCAAGGTGACACAGCAACCTTGTGATCCAGAGATAAAAATATTTTTAAGCCGATGCAACATTTTTACTTTTAGTCATAATATATACGACTAGATGATGCGCTTCCATGCTGATTGTGACTGATTCAACCTTCCAGAATGACTAAGGACTAGTACATTAACTGTAACTGAATCATTGCTTTGTTTTACAAAAGTAACTACATATATGACATACATACAATACTTGTATGTCACATACCTACCAACTTGTACAATAATAAAACAGTATATTAGTGAAATATGAAAACATGTTAAGTATTATGGACATTAAGTTATACCAGGCCAAAATAGGTGCCTAGAAATTGAGTAAAAGTAATTACTTAATTTGCTGATTACTGATCACATTTTTGTAGTGTTTGGATGTTATGTTATGCGAAATTTTACTTATTGCATTTGTTTTTTTTTCTAATTAGCGCGTAATTCACTGCAATTATATTATTATGTACATTATTTTCTTTTTTGAAATAAAAATCGTATCAAAAATATAATTGAAGTTCTTTTGAAATTAATAGGTACGGGATTTTTATATCGAATAAACGCACAAGGTAAACATTATCTTAGGAACTACAATTAATATTTCGGCAGAAGGCTGTGGACTAAAGAACAAGATAGAACATAATTGTGAGAATTCAATAATCGATATCAAATATGAGAATTGTGTCCTAATTTTAATTGAATGCAAACGAAGTCACGGGTCCAGCTACTGCATGTAATATGACTACACACGACGCATTGTTATTGTCAGGTATATTTATGTCGAATGCGTTCTGAAATTAGCACAACGACTTTACAGCGACCTTGTGCAAAAATGTGACTATCGACGACCGCCGGCGGAAAATTGTTTTCGCGAATTATTCCGGGAAGTGTTAACAGAGGCGAGTAACGGGTTAGCGGCGATTATTCCGATATCACACGCACACATAAACAAACGCGTGCGGGTGTGTGCGTGACATTGAACTTCACACTTCACGCGGCGCTTGCGTAACCAGCGCCCCGGCCACGTCTAGGAGCGCGTGAGCAATCAATCCATTCTGTGGCGTCAATTATAACGACTATTGCGACATGGAAGTCGTTTACTGACGAGTCCAGGCTTACATGGTCCAGAGCATTTATTCTTTGTCGTCGGTACTGTCACGGTCTACCAAGTATACAAGTGCCAATTAGATGCGAAAAGGCGCGTTTCCACTTAGTGTTCTGAGCGAGCATTCACTTGTTCGTGGGCTGACGAACGAAAATTTTGCTATGTGAAATCCTGTTTTAATCGGCCCAAGAACGAACAAATGCTCGCTCTGAACACTAAGTGGATACGCAGCTTTACGCGATAAACAGTCAAATAGCACCCACCCGGTGATATTAAGGACTTGCTGACGAATTTACGTCCGTATTATGGACTTTCAGTTTGTTTCATTCAATTTGTAAGCAGCGTAAACATTGTTGTTTGATTTGTTTTAACAATAATACAAAATTAAGTTATTATATAAATATTAACCAACCTCTCAAACCTATGGGTATATCCATCAGGTCAAAGGCTTGCTTAATTTAACTTTCGTTACTTGTTAAAAAATGCTACGAAGCTACGCCGTAGCACTTGCACCTATGCATAAAAAGGTTTGATTGCAGCAGCGATTTATGTTATTTCAGTGTTATTCACTTATTAGACGCAGATGATTAAATTTAACTATTACTAATTATAGTTGGGTGCATTACGATTATATTTTAGTAAAATACAGTTATTGTGATTTAATAAAAAATATACTTAAGCGACCTAGAAATCCTGTTCTGTTCTGTGTTGAGAGTGATAGAGAATAAACTTAAGGGTTTAATTATACTACATATTTGAACTTTCTTATAAAATGAAAAAAATGTTTTAATAACTCACAAATGACAAATAAATATACATTGTGTGATACACGTTACATAGGTAGTTCGAAGGAAATAAAATTAATTGTAAAGTAAATTTAAGCATTTGTCATATATGCATATTATTACCCATTTTGTAAAAGCCTGGGTAGCACACTGTATACATAGAGAAAATGGCAGTTAAATATTAGATACTTTAAATTGTCTAAAACCTTTTGCGTACTCACGAAGTCAAATCTAATAACCTATTCCCACAGACATCGTCCAATTCGTCCATATAAGCTCAGCTATTAAAAGAAAGTAGCCCATCTATCAGTGTGTCGGCGGCCTAAGCCGGCGCGCGTAATTTCGGCAATGACACTGACACTGGGCTGCTGGAGGCCGCCGGCCCCGCGCCCCGCGCCCCGCGCCCGGCCGGCGACCGACGCCGATTTATGCGACTATGGGCTATAGGGAAATAAAGCGATGTATACAGGGTGCCCACGAGGAAAAGGAAAAATTCTAACTGCATATACCTGAGACTAAAAGAAGCAAAAAATGTTACATGAGTTTGGTCAAGTCTGCAAAAAAAATTTTTTTTACATTTGCTAAGTTATTAAAAATATTTTTGTTCATTTGATGTCTGTCAATTACTTAAGTGTGAGTGTGTAAGACAACATGGTGACAAAATCGTTTCCTAAAATGCGTTTGTCATAGCGTAACGGTCTAAAAGGTTTTAAGAAAAAACCAAATTTTCTCTTAAAATGTACTGAATCCAGAAAACTTCATATGACATTTTTAACTTCAAAATTGGTCAGAAATACGCTGTTGAAATTTTTCCCTTTCCTCATGGGCATATTGTATAAATTACTATACATTACTTTTTGGGCGATATGACCAGCAATGGACAAGGTCCAAATGATGGACATTTTTTCTTATCCAAAAAAAATGGAGTGTTAATCAAAATCAATAACTATCCTACGACACTCTTACACAAATCGGTCTAGTCCCAAACAAATATTTGTGATAATAAATACACAACGAATGACCTCACCGGGATTCGAACCCGGAACCTCCATATCCGTAGACAGGGTCACTACCAACTAGGCTACGGAGGCTATATATTATGCATTTGTTTTAAAACAATCAGTCCATCACTGTTGCCTGTCAGCTAAAAGTGTCTAATACCACCCCACCACCACCTTAAATAATATCTCATTTAATTACCGGGTAATGCAAAAGAATAAAGCGGTGTATATTATCATAGTTAGCGTCTCTGGGTGCTTAGACAAGTTGCCAATCGCTAACGCTTAACGAAAGGCAGCTAACTGTCTTTATCGCACTAATACGAAAGAGTGACAGAGAGGGAAAACTACGATGCGCTACTAAGCGTTAGCGATTGGCAACTTGGCTAAGCGTCCCGTTATCCTTTAATCGTGGCATAGGTCACTCAGGCACTTACAGTTATTTAAACTCTTGACTACCTACTCGTATTTACGAAGGCAAATGATAAAAATGTGACCATCATACACATGTCTACTGGCGTCTTTAAGAGCAATAAAAATTGGCAAATTATTATTTAAACAAAGGCAAACAAAGAAACACCAATATTTAATTATGCATATTTAATATAATTTTGTCGCTGAATCACTGATTATGACAGTGAATGTCAAAATGACTATTTACCTTAAACAGAACGTTCTCAGTTTCGTATGGGATAGATTATCTAGTGTTTGTTTTAAAGAGTATTAAGTTATTAAATTTATGATTGTAATTATGTCGCATCAAATATTTAGCTTACGGCTTATATATAAATACGTTGGTAAAATTACCACATTAGAAATACCAAACAAATTTTAAATTTAAATGATGAACTGACATAGCTAGGTCACGCAACATTAACAGCAGATGAAAGTATGAGGCATGGGGAATGACAAATGTGAAGACAAATTAGCCGACCGTCACGTCACGTCAACAGTGCACCGTGACAGATGGCGGAGATGACCGTGTTGTACCCTCCTGACATGTCGATTAACTATCGTAATTTCACTTTTTCGTGAGAAACGTATTTGCTCCAAATCTGACATCCAAAAATAACTAGCTATTGTAAACATAGGTAATTGTGTAGACGTAGTTACAAAATTTGGCGCGCCATTCCGATAAACGTCATTTGTTTTCGACTGTATTTGACTTTAAAATAACATTGTTTAGATAGGTAATACGTTCTTAGGTTGATAATGTGCATGTATACTTAAAAGTGCCTAGAATTTAAATAATTAATTGTTCCATCATACCACGCAACGCACAGTAGAAATGTCATTTAGTTATTAGTATTATCACACTCATGCCGAATCTTATTCGCAAATTACTTGCTAATACATAGTCTCTGGCCTTTACAATGAGACGGCCTTGGTTCTAATTTGTCGGTCAATACGTCTAATTTGCGCGGAGCTTCCGCGACTCGTCGCGCTGTTTCCCGCTCGTTTTAATTTTGTTGCTGTGCCGCTTGCGCTTGCGCACCCATGGTCAATTACCACTTCCGCGAATTACAATGTTAAACAAATCTTGGAATGTATGCTTTATCTCTACTTATTCCTTATCAAAGTTATCAAATAATAATATGTACCGAATATTTCAAGGAGTTAAAGAAAACGTGGCAACTTTAGAGGTTACTTGGACATGTGGTCGCCTCTAATATTGTTCGAAGGAGTCGTGTTAGCTAACTAACGAAGTGAGCCGAATAGAGAGACAAGTTGGTGGCCTCTACAAATAATAACAATAAAATGGCACCTCCGGGTGACGCAGAGCAGCGGCGCGGGCGCGGGCGGCGCTCGCCTATCTGACTGTACAAATAGCTGCAACCTTGAGATTCGGCTCGCGCGACAAGGTCATTGCGCGAATCGTTATCATCAGCGTGACGTCAGCCCGTGACCTCCGCGTGACCTTCGCCGAGGTGCCCGCCGAGTAGATAGCGACCGATATCGCCACGAGGAGCGAATCTGCTTCGCTTCCGCCTGTCGGAATCACTCGGGAAACAAACACCACGAGGTTCTTCAGACAATGCGGAAAAAATCACTAATTGTTATCTTAAAATGTCGTTCATTGAGAATATATCAAAAAAGTGCCAAGGCTAGAAGATAGTTGCAGCTATGACATCAAGTGGTATTTCAGCGTTGTTTTTACCTAGAAACATTTTACAGCGAAAGAACGCGGTTTCAGGCGCTGGCACGCAGCCAGAAATAAAACGTCGATCGGAATCACTTTCCGCGCCATACATACTTATTATTGCTCCGCAAATATATCGACCTTGTGTGTTCATGGCCATGCAAAAATATCAACTTGACATTCTAAACGATTTCCCGATGTTTAAGTTGCTAACCAGGAAACCGCGTAGCATTGGCCACGCCTCTGCCCTCGAGGCCGTGCAAAGATCATGCTCGGGCTTACTCAGTTACCCGCTTACTGATACTGAGTGCACAGGAAATGTCTTTAATGCAGCTAATACTTATTTAAATATATGCGTGCGTATAAAAACTCTCTTAGATAAGACAATGCAATGTGTCCAAAAACGTGACGGGGTACCTATAAAAAAACAAAGCAACATATTAGAATCGATGCGCCAATGCCAACGGATACCAACCACTAAATTCTGATCATACAGTCTGTCCCAAGGAGAAGTGCCCGGCTCCCTAGGGATACACAACCAAAATGTATGAAAAGGTCAAGTTTTTCTGCAGTATTCTTGTTGGTCCCAGGAAGCCAGTCACTTCTCCCTGGGACACACTGTAGATAATACTACCTATTTCATATTCCATAGCGGTTACCTATATATTCATATTGATTTTTGGTAAATATTATTACATCGTCTTAAGTAAGCGACGTACTTAGTTAACACGATGATACAAAAAGATAATTCACATTCGACGTTGCTGTTTGCTAACTAATTGTTACATAAACATACTACTTTATACGTCACTACCACGTGTCATGTTATTTTACATTAGTAGATTGTTCAACGAGGGACTAAAACAGGCCATTATGACACGAGATATTTATCCACCCGAGCGTAGCGAGGGTGGATGTAGTTCGAGTGTCATTATGGCTGTTTAGTCCCGAATTAAACACTCTACTTTTCACTTAGAATGCGAGGAAAAAAACTACGTCAGTCAATCTCAGTATTTATTAACAGAAAGAACAAATAAGAAACAAAAAAAAAAAATGTTCTGCGATGTCAAAACTTCCGATTTCTTCGGAACATGGCCACTTGACGATAAGTTCGCAAACTTTTTCAAGTTATATGTTTTAGTTGCAGTGTGGTTTTAAGCATGGAATATATGCTACAAGGTGATGATGATGACGGTTGATATTTCTTAGATTTTTCATCAAAATATGACAGAAATACGCCTTCCATTAATGATGTTGGTACCTAATTTGCTTTCCAGTGTTCCAATCCATAAAAGTTTGATACGCTTTCAATATATTACACTAGACTTCGGCGGCAAAAGATTTTGCACCACCTCTTTTGCATTCTTCTTCATTCTGGAGTAAGGCGTTAATACTTCTTCATCGCATGACGTGACACAAAAACACAAAAAATAAACAATCAAATTCGTTCCGCATTTTAGTTTTTATCTGTATTCCTTTTTCGAAATATGACGCTTTAAATACTTGCATATTTAGCCGACGAATTGGAGCTAACTACATAACTATTTTGAAGCTAATTGGTTAAAACATAAGTAATAAATTGGATTCAATCTTAATCATATATTAAACAAGTATTAAATATACATGTATATCAAGAAAATAAATCTATTCTCCTTAATATTTTTGCACGATTGACATTTTGAGGTTATTTTCAATGTCAATAATCGTTCGTTCAAAAATCATAAACACCAGAAATGGCTGTTTAGGGGTTTCCAAAGTCAATAAAAAAAAGTTTAGAGGTTGTATCCACGGCATGCACAAAAGTGGTCTATACACAAGCACTGAAAATGGCGACTATCCTTTATTCTTGAACACCGTGAGTGTGGCTGTTTACGGGTTTCCAACGTCAATTAAAAAAAAATTACTTTAGTCCCTAGAGATTAATAAAGAGTTTTAGTCCCGATACGCAGGGAGCAAAATAACATTTTAAGAGCATGAGAAGTGAAAAATTATTTAGTTGCTTTTATACATATAAGCTAGATCTGATGTGTATTAGAATCATCAAAGTAGGTGGTAATACTCATCATTAGGTACTCGCAGAGACAAAAGCCCATAGCGCCCAAAAGCTATTATTTATTATAAATATACCGCACTATCGCTTTTCCATAATAGTCATGATACAGCTATTAGTAACCGAGTAGGTACCTCCTGTTCAAATAATCTGTTAAGAAGTAATATTAAAAAAACATAATTAATTAATATTAAATTATGGCCGTTAGTTATTTTAGCAACAATGAGTCTCTATCGCGATTACCTATCCTATCCTTATTTAAAAAAACATTTAGTACATGCTGACAGAATAAAAAAAATATGTATTAGAAAACTGGTGATACGACAATCTTTAATTGAATAGTGTGACTATTGTTGGTTAATGACCACGTGTGTGATAATTAATACAATTAGGTAGATTACGCGTTAATAAAATATTTAAGTAAATTAAATATTCAAATGAATCTGCATTAAGTACGCCTAACTAGATCAAACACACTACCTACTTGCTCTAACAAGTGGACCTTAGTTCAGTTAAATGTAGCGCAGTAAGTAAACGAGAGTACGTTTGGGCGGGGCCAGCGCGGCCTGAATCCCAATACGGGCACGCGAGAGAAATCTTAGGCAGCGCGGGCGCAGCGAGATGAGACTGCGAGAGAAAGGACCCGAATCCTGCGCGCCAACTACGCGCACTGAGAATTCACTAGTGATGTGATTCACTTAATTGACTGTCCTCCCTCATTAATATACCCGAAAGTTCAAGAAAAAATAATACCCCACCCCCATATTTATAAATTGAGTATTTTTCTAACTTTTTTTATTATTTATATCTTTTGCCCTTCCTGATGTTGTACAATAAATGTACATATGTGTCCTACATAATTTTTTTGTTTGTTCCTATTTGCTTTCTAAGCGCGCCATTGCTTGCATGCATAGCGGGAGTAATAGAAGAGTGGAATTCCCTAGGAAATTAAAATTTATAAAAAATATATTTTGTCTTATAACTTATTCTTTTGTCCGCAAGTGTGATGAAGAACATTGTAGGCATCACGGTCGGTAAGAGGCATACTGACTCGAGCCATTAAAAACGGAGGGCTTCTAACACTCTGGTTAGTAATACCGTACTTACCTACCTCCCTAGATGCACAATGTACTATTTTTTATACTCGATTTCTAAGCGCGCCATTGCTTAAAGAAAAGTCAAATTCCCTAAGGAGTTTAGAACGTACGTCATTTAACAATATTTTGCCTTAACCTTATTTCGTTATATATGTTAGAGAAATATTGCTCAGAATTGGAGAGGACTCCACTGCTCGTTTGCTACCTATGTCATAACAAAACTCCTACTCCTGCTTACAAAACAAAATGACAAACTCTCGATGTTATTGTACCAAATTATGATGTCACGTCATTCGGATTGTTTACTAACTACCACATCAAATATTTTCCATCTTTACGTACTAACAGGCGTAAACGTTGTAAATAGGTACGTTCTGGGGAATGCATATACAGGGTGTTCATTTGGTCCCGTGCAATAATTTACAGAGTGAATATGTATGTCATACTGAGCAACAGTGACCATTAAATAAATACTGTCTCATATACAATATCAACGCTAGCTAGCAAATTTATAGTAATGACACATTTTGACGATTTGGTCTCAATTTGGTTTATCTAGCAGCTAAATAAGCTAGTTGCATTCCTTTAATTGCGTCTCAAAAACCTGGCCAAAAACTACCCGGAATATTGTATTCCTCTACCAAAACTCAAAAATTGCGATTATTTCCAAAATTATTCAAGTTTTTTGAGTTCCATTCTATTTGATAACACTGATAAGTTCCTAAAATGTTTTTTTTGTAATAATAACCTTTTTCTCAGAAGTTTAACACCAAGACGCCATTTTGAATAAGAAGTGTCTTAAAAAAACTTTAACTATGAACTATGAACATACTAAATGGTCTTTCAAAAAGGGAATTTCGTTGACAAGTATCATCCCCACTTCAATACAACAAGCTAATGAATTTCTATATTATTCTATGTAAGTTTCAACCGCTTTTTAAAAGTAGTCGTGTTTTGGTCCATTCAAGTTTTGATTGGCTATAGGTATTATATTTGCATTTGTCAAAGATGTTGCGCCGACATATGCGCAGTGTTAAGAAAAACGCTACGTCCTGCCCAGTACCCATCTCGGTTGTCCCCATTGCACAATTGTTTTTGGGTGCATTTTTGAACTCGCCTTAGATTAAGTTTATATATGGTCGGAGGTATTTATGGTACCACCCTAGTGGACTTTTTACTTAAGTGTATTCCAATCTCGCACGCTAACCATCTGCTTGTTCAGAAAGTTTTATGAGCACCTACATACTCGAGACCTTTATACTGGTTCATGTTAGTACCGTATATGTATTTATAATAATAAACATATTTCGCATGGCGTTTAATAGCATTTTATATTGTTGTTTCGATTGGTTTTGTTAAGCATCAAGTAGTCTTAATTAGGCTCTCAAATCCAATTAAAATATAAGTACTATCCAAGTAATCAATATTTTTAAGGCACAACCTTTTCGAATACGGACCTTTTCTTCCCTGCTGGGAGGGATCAAAGTGGCACTTTTATGTTCAAGGACTTTCTATTGCCAGCCTAAAAATAAAATATGAAAATAACAGTTCGTTCATAATTGATAAAGATTTCTTCAGAATCGATTATTTGCATAAATATTAAAAATGTGACATATCTTTTATTTTTCTCATAGGTGGTGTGAAAAGCAGTATGTGTCACACAGTATCAAAATATTTTTTGTCTTGGGCGTTAACGCTTGAATCCCTCATTTCGCTCAGGATTCCATTTTACGCCCTCGCCGGAAAAACGTATAAACATTGACGACATAAGTATATTACATTATTTTTATAATCCCTTTTAATTTTAAACTGTTCTCTCTGTTCTAAATTCTAGGGATTTGTTATGCTTGTATTTGTTTTCACAAAATGACTGCGTGAAATGCCAAATTGCGACACGAACCTCAAAAGGCTTTACTTTTTAAACATTTATTTGCCGTGAATCTTTAATTTTATGGAATTTAATAATTTCATACGAATCCGTACGGGAAAGTAGGTGTCCTTCAATGTATTCGCACGTAGTTTTGATTTAAGGCATTATTAATTAGTTTCCTATACCCTAGTTGAAGCCCTAAGTTGAAGTAAGTATATAGGATATAACTATTTTGAAACATAGCCGGCAGGACATGCCCGCGAATATCCACACTCTCCACGATAAATAGAATAATATTCAAATATGTAAATACTAAAGGAAACGTACTCTTTTT
>JALPQI010008747.1:0-34474 GCA_025490895.1 Thaumatotibia leucotreta
TTGTATTTCATTTTTACGCTAGATTTTAAATCCATACATCAAAAATTGGAAACAAAAAATCATCTCATACAAAAATCACAACTAGTTAAGTCACGTTTTTTAGGAATGCAAAATAAGACAACGAAAAGAATTTTGACCCACAGTTGTCATCAGATATATTGGAGCGGTTAGGGTGTTCACAAATATCTAAACAGAGAGAGAGAGACAGAGAGAGATAGAGAGAGAGATTCGTTCAGATAATATTATTCAGCACCGCGGACGCCCCGGTGTATCTGATGGCGACTGTACGCGGGCTCTTATTTCCAAATAATGGATGTCTGAATTGACGTTTCGTGACGACAACACAAAAGCCGTCCTCCTTTTAATACCAATTCAATATAGTATTATATAAGATAAGATAGAATACAAATAACTGATGGAAGACTCCAGATGCTTATAAACTTGCAATTCGGTAACAGTTTTAGGTTCAATGTAAATAGATAATACAGTATTTTTCATATAAAATGATTTGTATCAGGCCATTGAACTCACTCCAATAATTAAAAAGAACAGGTAGAATATTCTATCGCGCTCGCACTTATTTAACTATATAAGTGCGAGCACGATAGAATATTCAACTTATCTAAATATCTACTTGTAGTAAAACCTGACGTAACCATAGAAAATTCATGGTACGGCAAACAGAAAACTTTGTCAACGTTGTACATATTATATGTATTGGCTCATTCTGTAGTATAGTTGGACTAAAAATTAACTTTTGATAGTTATTGATTAAACCTTATTAATATGAGGGTAAGGCTAACCGTTTTTCCGATAGTCTTAACGTCATATATACATTATAAGGCTCATTTCTCAAGTGTCAAAAGTTAATTCTTAGAAATTTCCAACTATAAGTACCATAAGTTTGCTTTCCATGACATATTCGCTTATCATGCTATTGTTTGCAGACACGTGCTGAGTGACGGACGGCTAGTGCTTGGCGCGCGGCGGTCGCTCGACGCCGGCGGCGGCGCCGGCGCAACTCTTCGCTGCCGCGCTGCCAACCGCGCAGGAGCTACGCTCTCTCGGCCTGTGATGCTGCAACCAGGTAAGCTTCATGAAAAAAAGTGGGAGACGGACTCGCGCACGAAGGTTCCGTACCATTATCAATGCACGGTCAAACTTTACATTAAACTCGCAAAGCATGCAGTATAACTGCAGTTTTGGTATGTTGTTTAGACACCATAGGGCACTAAAACTACATTTTGCAAGCAAAAAAAAGTTGTGCTAGCTACGTAGTACGTGAAAAACTGCGAAATTTACGGGCATTTTTCAGTTCCTGATTTTTATTAAAAAAACCTTACGTTTTTTGACATTATACGTTAGAAAGCGTTTAAAGATTAATAAATTTCCAACAAGTTGAGCTAACATGCATTACCGTAGGTCATATAGTTTCAGAGATTCGCGACTTCAAAAAGTACTGTTTTATACTGCCCTGTGGTGTCTAAACAATATACCAAAAATGCAGCGATACTACTAGATTTGCGAGTTTAGGGTAAAATTATGTACGGTTTGACCGTACTAAAACAAAAAATCACGTCTGTTGTATGGGAGCCCCCTTAAATATCTGTTTAATTGTACTTTTTAGTATTTGTTGTTATAGCGGCAACAGAAATACAGCAACTGAAAATTCAACTGTCTAACACGGATCACGAGGTAGAGCCTGGTGACAGACGGACATACAGGCAGCGGAACCTTAGTAATAGGGTCCCGTTTTACCCTTTGAGCCCTAAAAATCGATTGAAGCTTTTGAAAAGCCAATATTCCGTCGCGTCGGATGGAAACATTTTTGTTTTGGCTTGACGCAAACACGATTGCTGCAGAATCTGTGTACCTATGGTTTCTATTTTGATATGAAATATGATTTTTTATCGTTTTTTTTGTACCTAGCGTCTAACTCAGTTGTTATCTTCCAACTATGCGTAGATGATTTATTAAATTATATAATATCCATTAGGGGATCTATGGGGAGGCTTTATGTTCAGAAGTGGACGTCTTTCGGTTGATGATGACGATGATATGCTGAATCGCGTTTAAGAGAAGAGATCATGGTAGCCCCTCAGTTCTCAGTATACGGCATCCCAAGAATATATACAGGACATGAAGGAAAACCATCCTAAATATAGTAGAGCATACTTTGCCGAAAGGAGTTTGTATTATTTTGAAAAGTGAGTTAAACGTACGGCATTAAAAAAGTTTCTTCAAATTAAATACTTGCTTCGTCAGGGAATCAAACCGACACAAATGTGGAAAAAAACACCCCGCGTTTTATGATTACAATCGAGAACATGTACCTAAAAATATTTCTATTACAATATCTCAAAAGAAAAAGGTGTAATAGGAAAAACGTCTTATTGTTGACTTATATGTACTCGACATTTATTAATTTTCTAAATAAAATAGCTAAATAGAGACTGAAAAGCTGACAACTTCCTCGCACAGCGTATCAGCATTGCGATACAGCGAGGAAAAGCCGCCAGTATCTTGGACTACTCCTACAATGCCACAAGGGCCAATATCTAGATACAGGGTAAGATAGATTTAATTTATGTATTTAAATAGTACTGATTAGTAAATAAAGAAAAAAAATAGGTTTGTAATATGTAGATTCTACATATACATATTACAAACAGAGGAATATGTTTTCTAACTAAATCTAATTTACAATCCTATTTTTTTTCTTTATTTACTAATCAGTACTATTTTAAATACTGATCTACATTGTAGATCAGTATTTAAATATTAATACATACCTAATGAATCTAAACCGCTTATTGCAAAACAGGCGTGCGCAAAAGAACAACTTGATTTAAGTTAATTAACCAGAGGTCAGTGGCTTAGATACTCGTAATTAATATTCGTATTTATGTTTTAAGCGTTCTAATATTTGTTTTTTATTTTAACTTACCAGTCGTGTTTACCTATTTAATAATCTAATTTTGAAATATGGATCTTTTGGAGTCTAGATACTCTAGATGCCTAGTATCGATTGCTTGAGTTCAGAAGTTTTGGAGCTTTGACTTTCCTAAGACTGCAAAGTAGTTATGAAATGCCTTTACATATCAAGTTCAATCATCGAACCAGCGAAATGGTACTTCCTATTTTAATTTGACGTACGTAATGCCCCAACATTTCATTGCAAATTTGAGAAAAGGTATTTTACTTCTCGTATGTTAAACCGCTCGCTACGCTAAGGATTCTATTTTAAATCACTCACTTCATTCGTGGTTTAACTATAGAATCCTTTCTCTCACTCGTGTTTCAATTTCATACTCGTGGGTAAAATACAACTTTTCAACCTTAAACCCTTTGCACAAATTTAATAACTATAAAATGAAGGTGTCCTAGATAATACCTATAGAGAGAAATAAATATTTAATTATGTGAGTCACGTTAATAAAGGAACAGTATGCAAATTTAGCTCACGTTCCTTTTCTGAGATATTAAAAAAAACATCGGTTCGACGTCCGAAATTATACGTATCTAATGGAAAATTATGAAAACTGTAAACAACAGACTTGCGTAATAAACAGACGGACGAGATGAGGGCAAAACAAATTACAACTTCGAGTCGAGTTGGACCAATTAACTTTCCGTTACACAGCGAGGAAATATGGAATAAAATGAAAACAGCCCACGGCTCCGACTTTTTTACGCGGAAAACTTTTAATTAAGGGATCAAATGACATTAGAGCCAGTTCGCAATAAGGTAACTTGTCTTTGTTCGCTCGCTCGCGGATCGAGGTAAAAAATACGCCCGCGGAATTAACATTTTGAAGGGCGTTCGGGATTAAAGAGGTAAATACGTAATAACTTAATGTAATAACTTCAGGCAACGTTGCTAATTCTCTGAATCAAAAATGTTTTTACAGCTAGTATTTTACAGTACCTGCTAGCCATGGCGGCGGCTGCTAACTCAAAACTAAGCTAAAGAAGAAAGCTAGATTCGCCTCATAGAACAAATTTTAACAAAAGCATAAGAGCTGTTAACGAGATTCATGAAATAAATGAGTAAAAGCTTACTAAAGAAAGGGATGCTCATTGAAGCGTTTTTAAATATCTTTGCCGATGGTTCGTTATTATGAATAAACCTAAATCTCCTTTTTGTTACTTACAAAATCTTATACTCAGAAGCACTTAGCTGCGCCTAACTAAATCAGTAAAACACCGAGATGAATTCCTGGTAATTTCAATGCTTCTTATCGAGCTACATTAAATGCTCTATGGTAACACAGCTACGTAGTTCGCAGGCTGTATTTTTTACCATGTTATCTTAATTTATGTAAAGTCAGTCTTAATACAAGTTGCCAACAATGTAAACAAACCGTTAAAAAAATATGGCTAATCCAGCATTTATTTTATTGTTTTTATATTTTAGTAAGAGTTTGACAATAATGCACTGGTCTCACCGTGAGCTACTAAGCTATGAACTATCGGCTATAAACACGAACAAAAGATACGCACTCCCGTGTAAATAAAAGAGACACGGCGATACTCGCCCAGATATCAGCTATCATCGCTGGAATGGAATAACACATAGATTGAATAGCAATATTCAATGACGTAGATTGAAAAATTTACACATTTTGAATTACCTTTGTTTTCATTGCCCGCAACTTAATTACGTATATTGACGACGATTTTAGTTCACATATCCCTTACATTTTTATTCACCTGAGTACAATGATTATACCTACTTCCTCTGCTAGAGAAACATGCAAAGAGCACACAGTTCGTAAATAATTAAAATATTTTAAATAAAATAAATAAAATACCTTGGGGCATCATCTAACACAAATCGAACTAGTCCCACGGTAAGCTCAATTAAGGCTTCTGATGTGAGTACCAGGCGACGATATATTTAATAAATAGATACATATAGATACTTAAATACGTAGACAGCCATGACCAAGGAACAAATATTTGTGACAAATAAAATACACAAATAATGCCCTCGCCGGGATTCGAACCCGGAACCTCCAGCTTCGTAGGCAGGGTCACTACCAACTAGGCTATGGAGGCTGACAAACAATTAATATTCATTTGTCTAGAATAAGAATATACATTTATGATAAGATAACATTGACAACCCACAGCAATTTAATTAAGTAAATGTTTATAATTTATGTGGATTTATTTTGAGTCCAATTACTTTTTATGCCGCGGCTGAAAAGTTTTAATTAAAGATTGAGCGACATTATTCCTTCATCTTGGAAAGAACTTCGTTACAGCGGAGCCAGCGCTCTTTATTGAAAATGGCTTTATTGTTAAAATGAAGATGCCCTCCTGGGACAGATATTGTAATTATTGTAAGTCTTGTTTATTATGTGGCTCTATTTGCAAGTCTTGTGGAAGCAATGACTTTACACCCCAACCCAAAAATATGGAAACAAACATATCTATAACTAGGTAGTTTAAATACAGTGTATTTCCATGACCCGGATTTTCAAGTATTAACATTTGACAAACAATTTAAGGGACCGTACAATTAATTTTATTTCCTCCGAACAATCAATGTAACGCGTGTACTGCTTAGTTGCCAAACGTTGTGAGTGGCTGCGATCTCTCATTGTCAAGTGCAAATTAACGATTCATTTTGAAGTACATTGCTTCTCAATTATTTTTTCTTAGAAAGTTAATTACTTTTAAAATTAGCATTTTGAATCGAATAATGTTCACGATTTGGCTAGAAATCTGCATCGCATTCCTCGGTTTCGATAAAAGCCAGTATCATAGATACACACTGTATATGTACATTCGATTGTAGTTGGGGGTCAAAAATTGTCATCACGTTTTACCAAACATCAACATACAACGACATATCAACCATCATAAATAGATACATGTAGTCCAAAAAATGGAGAAGACGACATATGAAATCTATTTATCGCGACCATCGCGAGTATTTCCCATTTTCATAATGATTTGACATACTGTTGTTACTGAAGTTAAATTATAATTAAAAATGAAATGAGCTGTTATTTTAAACAGCCTCAAAAATCTTCGTCTTATTTATTTTAAGATATGAAAACGATAACGCAACTTCTGCTTTTACATCATTAGGTAGGGTAATAAAAGTAAACGTGGAAGCTATTCGCGCTCGAGCCAAGTTTCCACCTCCTAATCATCTCGAAGTTTGACGTGGGCGAGGCCTATTTTCAAATTGTGCTTAACTTTTTCAACAAGCACTTTATCTCGTTTTGTGATGTAAAAAAGTTCCAAGGGTTTTTATACTTTTTGATGTTACTTTGCCCATTAGCCAGACTCTAATCTGTCTGTCTTGTCTTGTATGAAACAAACACCTACAACTACACGTACGTAATGTACATATATAAAATGGATCACCTACCTACAGATTTTAAACTAAAGATTGTTTTTATCATGCAACTTCAATAGTAAGTAATGTAAGTTATATGCTTATATGAGAGATGTATGAGATCTAATTGGGTTTAATTTTTTAATTGGATTGTTACTTACAGAAGAAATATATCTATTTATTCTTATAATTGATACAATTTTTTCTCTTAAAACTAATGTATTTAACATTTAGTAACATGAACATTATCAATAAAAAAAAAGAAGTAGGTACAATTCCAACGTAAAACCAATGTGTCGTTGGCTAGAAGAAATATTAAATTCAAGGTATAATAATGTAAAGTACCTATGTACTCTTTTTTAGGATACCTATTACTTTGGTTCACCAAAAAGAAGTTTACGTAGCAAACGGCGATGCTTGCGAAAAGTGAACGGGTTAAATTACAACTTCAAAGTGCCAGAAATTTTGTTCAGAAGTCATTTGAATGAGAATAAGCTCTAACTGTGTTCCCATTTGTTGCTTCGATTCCTTTGTAGTCTCTGTTGTAGTACATTTTTTTAAAATATGGTAAATAAAATTGATAAGTTGTGCGCTAGTTAGATATTTTATGACGATTTCGTGGGACACGGCGGTTGGATATGTTTTGCCCTGCTTTTACCATGATTTGACAATAGGGACATAAAATTTATCTTATCAGTGTATCACGCTCTCATGGATGAATTTTAGCGAGCATAGTAAACGCTAACTCATACTGGTGAGACCGAGAGGGGTAGAAAGCAAGTTGTGCTATAACTGCGTTAACCTCAAGGCACTAGCTCATGGTAAGCACATTCGTTGCTATCGCTGACCAAATGAAACGCTCCACGCAAACCTGTTTAAGTGTGAGACGCCTAACTAAATACATACTCGTATAGGTATTGGTTTAGCAGGCGTTTTACGTTTGGTTTTTGATAATAATATTGTAATGGCTCTGAGCACGTTCAGTTAAAGTACATAAGAAAAAACTTAAACAAGGTGTGGTACGCAAAAAACTATATAATAAATTTTGAAATAAACGTTTGTAATAGTTTCATTTCATGCGTATGTATCAGTAGTATGTATCATTGTATGGGTAGTATTATATAATAGATTATTAGTTATTTTATTTTATTGTTTACCGGTTTGTCAGTGGGATTAATCTACATACATTAGTACATTGCTGCAGACGCCAGGAAACTAAATTTAGCAGGCTGAGTATGTAATATTGATACGTATAGAGATACAAAGTCTGCCAAGTTTGGTTTTCAGGCGAAGCAAGTATAGTGCTTTGCAATGCAATGAAATTTGCAAGTTACTTACTTCCGGTAATTTACTTTTTAAAGCAGGTTACTTTCTGTACTTAACACTTTTACAGCTCTCAAGGTGCATTCAGACCAAACGAGCATTCGCTATTCTAACCCCCTACTCTACGAAATTCGATCATTACACAAAACGTGATTCCTTGATTTCGTAGAGTGGGGGATAGAATAGCGAATGCTCGTTTGGTCTGAATACACCTTAAGACTGGCTAAGTAGGTTATGAAAATAACTAACATAAAATATCAATTTCAGTCATCGAATCAGTAACATTGTACTTCCTAGTTGAATTTGCGTTAGATAATGTCAACATTTCATTGCAAGATCTAGAAGAAATACTTGTGTAAATAACTGATTTTTCGTAGTTTATCCTTACAAATTGTAACGTAGGACTTTAGCAGTAGGTGGACAGACAAACATGGCAAAATTATAAGGATTTGTATTCGACTACCTACTGAAGTAGAACAAAATGAATGCCTAAACGTAGTGCCTTTAAGAGATAAAATAAATTTGTAATCTGGCATGTCATGAATATAACGAAAGACTTAAAAAATGTCTTATTTTTAAATAAGTACTTGACGACAACTATGACGTAGCAATGGAACAACGAAAGCCAACTTGACTGTGACTCGTCGTATACCGGGACCTAGATAATCTATTAGAAAAACATGGTATTGTATCTGAGAGTATTGTCTTGGGTAAGATAGAACAACGGGTAAGATGGTACTTTAGTGTTGTTACCGTGAAGGAAGCTCGTTAACAAGATATCGACGGCGAGGCGACACTCGAGCCTCGACGTCGTACGCCGTCTAATGACGTGCTGGCTAAACTAGGACGGGTATTTGTGTCAGGATGTTCGGGTTATAATGATCATGTAGTTACTAAGAAATTACGGGTTGTTCTTTTGTGATCTTCGTAAAAATACAAATATTAGTTTCGAGTAGAACACCGAATACACGTAATTGGCTGACATTTGGTATATAGCATACTGTAATTATATTTTAGAAATACATCAATAATATTATGTATCCAGAGCCTTCTAGAAAATAGTGATTATTATACACAATTGATTCATTCGATATTCATTAATTGTGTGAAAATGTTACACTTATATTCATAATATGTAGAATGTAAATGATACAATAACTGTACTAGTTGTGCGTTTCATTTAAAGTACCCGAAAAAAACAAGACTATAAAATTAATGAAATGTAAAATTATAATTACAAAGTAATCAATGATAATTTTCGTTAATCCATAAAACTGATGAGAATATTCTAAATTTAAATAACTACAAAAGAAGGGCAAAGGCAAATGAAGAACTTTCCCGTTTTCTTTTCATAATCATTGTAATTGAGAAAAGTTGGATAATAATGAATTTCGACTGTCGGTACTTAGCACATAATAAAATTATATGATAGAGAAATAATGTATAATTGTAATTCGAGTTTAAAAATTAACAAATGCGCCAAAACGAATATTATGTAGGTACGAACGTAGGTACCATAAAGTAGACGTAGGTACCTAAAGCTGTGAGGCAATGAAATCTCAAATCGCCTGCTAAGTACCCATCGCTCATTACAAGTCAACATTTAATTACGAATTACATCAACTGATCTTGATCCACCAATTGAACCACCAATAGCAATCAAATACAAACGAACAATAAGCTAAAAATGTGAGCAAATTGGTAAATATTTGTTAAATTCCAATGCTGTCCATTTCGTCATATTTACAGAAAGAGGAAAAGTTTGGGAATCCATTCATAATAAATGAATGGATTCCCTGAATATTTTTGAGCAGTAGGAAAATACCTGGTTCAATTTTGTTTTTTTTTTAATAATAAATAAATATCTTGGGACATGATACACAAATCAACCTAGTCCCACGGTAAGCTCAATTAAGGCTTGTGATGTGGGTACCAGGCGACGATATATATAATAGATAGATACGTATAGATACTTAGATACATACACAGCCACGACCAAGGAACAAGCATTTGTGATAAATAAATACACAAAGAATGCCCTCGCCGGGATTCGAACCCGGAACCTCCAGCTTCGTAGGCAGGGTCACTACCAACTAGGCTACAGAGGCTGACAAACTGTTTTCCAATGACAACCAATCTTATGCCGTATGCGTGGGAAAAGCGATTGATAGTACCTCTGCCATTGAGATACCTGGAATAAGAGTTATTTTGATAGTCATTTGAGTAAACATTTTTTTTCCACGTTTACTTAAGTATTAATATTAAATGTTATACTAACTAATAAGGTAATTTATTGTTTGTAAATACGGCTACGACGCTACAGCTACACTAACAACCACCAATTACATGCGGAGTCGGTTCGTGCGGTATGGGCACGGAGTGTATAGCGAGAGAGAGAGAATCATGTCACGTCACTTGTTACCTCTCTCGCTCTCTCGCGGGAACAAGCAAATTTTGTCGTCTCTTACACACTAAGAGCGCTCGTACACCTGTAAGTTCTTACGTAAGTTATAGGGACGGAGCTATACTCAGGAATGAGAGGTGAATATGACTACCTACAGGTGTGCGGCTGGCCTAATCACACCTTGGAGTAGCAGAGGCAAATGCTAAAATTTTACGAATTTTAATCGCCTTCAGACGCAGTTAAAAAGCGCTAAAGTCCTGTAGCAATAATATGTGTTGGTAACTTTCAAACGATTTTTTGTTCAAATACTTCTTATATTTAGCGGAACGTAGGTAGATTTATGTATGCCACTGTTAGAAACAACTTTTGACAGCTTTTAATACCGTCATTGCATCGGTCATCGGACACGATAATATCGCCTTCTACTCGGTAAGTAGGTAACTGAATTTTATTTTGAGTAGGTATTACCTATATTTAAAAATAATAAATATTAATAAAAATTAAAAACAACTACGTAGGTAGTTTTAGGTTTTAGTAAAGGTGGGTTTACACCAAATGAGCGAATGCTCATTCTATCCCCACTCTACGAAATTCGTTCATTAAACAAAACGTAATTCGTCGAAATTCGTTGATTTCGTAGAGCGGGGGATAGAATGATCATTCGCTCTTTTGGTTTAAGCCCACCTTTATGTACTTTCGGTCATTGAATAAGGGTAAGGTGAAATTTTTCATAGTTTAGTTTCAGGAGTAAGGTGGACGTATTAGTACCCGACGCTGTACCAATACTCGACCTCATAGCTTTAGTTGCCATTGATAAGATAAAATTAAGGCATTTAAACGATGATAAATGTATGTGCCTTTAAACTTTGAAATAATTAGCTTATATCTAAATTATTTGAATATTTTTAACTTTTTAAGACAGGCTAACATTTATTAGGACTGGGTGTTAATATTTCAATGTCTCAATATGTGACATTCAAACTTGTACATAAGTAACATCTATTAGGACTGCCGACACTTACTAGTACAATGGAGTTGACTAAGAAAATTTAAAATTATGAGAAATCCAAATTGTCTTGTTACCCTATAAAATAAATACTACCTATTTAACAAAACATAACTTACTAACTCCTCTCCCAAAACACATGACAATACCCTATGTAGATTTATATATTATGAGCAAAATATTTTGATTCAAATAAATATACTCTGTTTACATGTTACACACTGGCACTTCCTACCTTAGTGTAGTTCAAAGTATATTGTTGAAAGTATAATGTTTAACAATGTGAAATAAACTTAATATCTAATTTATTCTGTCTCAGTCATTGAATATAGCAATAAGAATAAAAACCATCCTTCATTTTAAGAGAAGATCCATCCTCGTGTTTCAATTTCATTAGCCTTAAAAGAGGTCAATAATAATATTAATAATGCCTACTTAAGCTGTAAACAAAGCTCGTCTTTTGCAATTATTCTTTTATTTATTAGTCAATTTTATTTTTCGTTTCGCATTCCTCTTAGCGAGCAATAAAAGAAGTCTCCAGTTACCAATTACTAAAATGAACGCGACTCCGTACCGCTTTTACAAAGGCTATGCCGTAACTGAATAATGGGATGCCATTCACATAAAATCCTTAAAGGAAAACATAAAAATAACTTTGAATTTTGCCAATCTGCACTTGGGGTGATTGCAGTTTTTTATAAAAAGGACACAGGAAACCTATTTGTAATAATATAGCACCGTGCATATCAGACTTTCAGAGGAAATAAATAATTATTTTGCTTTAAATTTTTGTGACATACATGTAGGTAGATACTGTACCGTGAATTGAATATCAGACTTCAGAGAAAATAACTCATATTTGCTTTCAATATTTATAACATACGTGTAGATACGTAGTGTAAAGATTTTTTGTTTACAACGATGCAATTGATTTTCGAATCGGCACAGGTAATTTCTAAAACAAGTTCCTTATGAGCTATAAGATTCCTTTCTTTCGGCATTCCAACTAAGTAACCATTTTGTGGCACTAGGTACTCAAATTGCTTTATTTTTTTTTATTGTACATTTTAAGTAGTAACACTACTATATATCAATATATATATGTGTGTCAATTTAAATATTAGATGTCATATACCAAAGAAAAAATACCGAAGTTTACCAACGCTGGATTTAGGATTTGAACACACGTCCTTCAGCATTGAGAATATATTTAGGTACCCGAGAAATTTGACCGGTGTCTGCTAAGCTCGAGTGGCCGAGTGGTTTAGACATCAGCCGCGAAAGCTGAGGACATGGTTTCAAATCCCACCTCCGACGTTGGTAAACTTCGGTATTATTTCTTTGGTATAAATATGACCTTTAACACTTTGATTGCCAACGAGAGCTACGCGCTACGCTCGTAGCCGATCCCGTGATTTTTCCGCTTTGTAGCTAAAATGGGCCTCCCATAGAGAACTCTCTTCGGGAGTTCTAGGCGCTCAATGTGCTAATACTTAAGTAACCATTTTACTCAGTGGAAGACAACGTGCTGGCCCACACAGCCCGTCAGCTGACCCCAGCTCGGATCAGCGGGTCGGTGGTGCTCCGCTGCGAGGTGTCCCCGCAGCTCGGCCTCGTCGACGTCTCCTGGCTACAGGACGGCTTGCCATTGACTCCTGGCTATCTTGGACCTGGTAAATTTCTATTCACAGTAGTAAGTGAAACGTGTTAGTATTTCTTCTTCCCGATGTATTATAAATGAATGAAGCGTTCCAGTGGGCCTATCGTAAAATAAAACGGCAATGAAAATGTCGAAAATATAATATGACAGATCGATCGAAAGTCACGTGGTCGTTTCATACAATGATTATTATTGATTATCGTTTCTATTGATGCTTCGATGTAGGATTCGTATGTACGGTACAGTACAATGCAGTCAGTGAAGTCACACTGATGCATTGAAGTGAGCGTGATGGACTAATTAAATATCGAGTAAACGCTAACGTAACCGTTACTTGCCAAGTCATGGTACGGTTAACTGATCATTGAAAAACATATTAGTGAAATGCATTTTCCCTTTCAGTGAGTACATGTGGCTGAGTAGTATTTTGATGTTTGTTGCAGATTCACGTTGGATATCCGGCGCAGGAATCCTTTTAGGTCTTGATCTAACACAAGCAGATATTCAGGCAGAATATTCTTGTGTCGCGCTAGACGCTGCAAGCCCATCTATCAAACTAACCACTGATGGTAAGTACTTTAACTTCCTTATTCTCTTATTTGGTATCTTCTTTGTAAAAAAAGGCAATTATTGGTTACAATATTACGATTACAAGTTATTGTTGGAATCTCCAAGTAGGTAAGTAAAAGATTTACTTGTAGCAGGAGACCCCGCTCTTCTTACCAAAGTTACATTCACAGTAACCAAAAGTTATACTTGGCAAACTATATTTTAACATTATTTATTTAATTTTATTTAAAATTAGGTAATAATTAGGTAGTTATTATTGCAAAAGATAAAACTATACCTACTGTTTTTTTTGTAATGTCCCTTAGTACAGGTGCCTGGGTATTCGATACACGTATTTACCAGGGAAGCAAACTCCATTTCTGAGGATAAAAAGCGATAGATCAGGCCGTTAGCAATTGAAATGGACAATAAATCACTTACTGCAATATGATTATGAGACCTTGAAATCGTTGGAAATAATAGTATTGTTTTCAATAACAGATAGCAGTTGGCTGGAGCACATTGAGCTGAATTCTGTAGAAACACGAGCTGGCGAGACGGCGATCCTGCCGTGCATCATAAGACACATGAGTGGACACACAATTAGGTATTACAAGCGTAATTTAAGTACATTTAATTCATCAAAAATATACCTATAAGTACTTTAGTTAATCTCGTATCCCACACCGCTGAGATACAAGAATTGAAACGCAACTGCCAAACAAATTAATATTTTGGTTTTATTTTTATTTATTTTTTATTTTTGTTTATTTGGTACACCAAACAGACATCGTACAATAAGGATTTAACAAGTAAGCATCAAATGGTATATATGCTAGCACGAGATCCAAAGTAAGTGTACACAACATGAGTTACAAATAAGCGCAAAAATAACTAATTTCCATAAAGTTAGTAATACATAGTAGGTATGTGCGTACAATCACCTCTAACAATATGTGTTCGTACAAATTCAGAAACGTCTGTGTAAGGTATTAGAACAGAACCCCTAACATACTTCTAGAGCCGACCGCACACATCACATTGTGTAACACAGTCAGGTTACTATTATTTGAGCATATTATTGGAGCAATTGGCAACTTGGCTAAGCATCCAGATCTCGAAGCCAATATTTTTTAAACGTGTGGCCTCACATCAGGAGATCGCGTCGGTACTTAGCAATAATATCTATGTACCTATACAGTCATGTTAGTGCTCTCCACTCTGCCACTTACAAAGGTTTGAAATTTGAACGAGAACGTCGACTCTTGAATACTAAACTTGTTGACGGTGTATACGATATCAAATACGTAGAATAGCATGTTTAAGTGATACATAGGTATACACATATTATATAGGTATATTAGGTATATCTAGCATAAACTCCATTGAAGCTCGATTTGATTCTAATTGAGCTCTCCAAAGGTACTTAATTGGCGGTTACAGCTCAATGTCCGTTCGGCGATTGTCTGATATTTGCTCAATCACGACGACAATGTCTCTATGTATTTGTCCGAATTCTCATTGCGTTTACATACACCTGAATATTTTAGTAAATATGTCTCATTTTCTATGAGTAGTACAGTACACACACAAAGATTTCACTTCTGTAAAGTTCTATGTAATATACTTTCTATATAATATACTTACCTACCTACGTACAAAATACATGGACTACTTAGCTCCATACATGGGTATTTATTGAAGTGGCATAACTAGACCTAACTGATGAGTTTGATGAATCTGATGATGCACAACTTTTAATATAGGTACATAATTTGCTTTATTGTAATTATTATTTGGAATATGAATAATGATTCCGAAATTTGTATTTCTGCCTTGTAAACCAAATATATATATTAGCTGTATAAGTTCACTATATAGGGTAAAACCATATCATTTCTTCTATTTATATCAAAATAATAAACCATGTGTACATTTTTATAAAACTGGCCTCAGGTTGCCCGTAGTACAACAAAATTAAATCGTCAGTTGGCAGCGGCAGGACGCGGGGGGCTCGTGGTCGGCGGTGGCGGGGGAGGGGATGGTGCGGGGCGGGGCGCTGGTGCTGCCAAATGCGCACACGCATCACGCCTCGCGGTATGCCTGCTTTCCTGGGACAGATTCTGCCCCAAGGATTTTGATCAGACTCGTCGTTTTCGACCCTTTGGCAGTGGCTGTTTCTCCTAATCCATTGGTGAGATGTTTTTGTATTAAATATATATTTTTGAAAACCTTTATACAAGTGATAAAAGTAACTATTTATTTCGGCTATAAAGATTTTCATTGGTTAAATTCCATGTCTTTACAGATGTTAGGAACTGGCGGCAGCGGACACTTGAATTGTTCTGTTACCGGTGGTCGAGGCGGAGGAGTTACCTTGAGCTGGCAACACGAAGCAAGGCCTCTCCATGCTCCTCAAGCTCGACTAACCCTAGGCCCAGTTCACTCTCATCACGCAGGCCTGTACCAATGCACTGCTCACGATCACTCCGATTCTGCCGTGGCTGGAGCTGAACTTATCATTGCTGGTAAAATTGTTTTTAAATTCTCGATATAAATCCACTTTTTTTTGGGAAATTAATGAAAATTCATTGCATGGGTTTCAGATAGACCACCTAGGTTGGTATCGACATTTAGCGAAGCTGTGACTAGAATTGGTCAAAGCATAGCGCTTAGGTGTGCGGCGAATGGTATTCCTCCACCTAGAATACTCTGGACATTAGATGATAGACCGCTTCCGTCAGCACCAGACAAGTAAGGGATAACCTTAATTTTTTTTTCCTTACCTACACGTAGGACTAATTTGTCCATTCTCACTAAGCCGTGTCTGTCCTAGTTTTCTTTTAACTTGAGCATAATATAATAAGATTTATACTTACGAATACTTTTATCTAGTGACTTAAAAATTCGACCTTAGAGTTTTAATTTGATATAGGATTGGTGATTCATTATGTTGTTTTGGTATTAAAATCCCTTAAGTATTGTGCAACATTTGCTTGTTTCAGATATAGTGTAAATACAAGAGCCGAAAGCATTTCTGGAGGTGAAGAAGGAACGATTGTTTCAACCCTGAGTGTAACCATACGAACTGCTGATGAAGGTGGTCGATATGGGTGTAATGCAACGAACTCTCGTGGTTCACAGGCTCACCATGCAAGACTGAATGTATTTGGTGAGCTTTTATGAATTCACAACAAATCAACTTAACAACTTGGAATTAGTAATTTCCTAATGCAGTTCTGTTGATATCCTTCCAGGTCCTCCAAATATTAGATATTTATCGTCCATACATGTTAAAGCTGATACGGATGTGGTTTTACATTGTCCGTATTCAGGTTACCCAATTAAGTGAGTACATTATAATTATTTACCAAATAGTTATTTCAATTGAAATGATAATAGAACTGTGTTAATAATGGTAAATATATTTTTAGAGAAGTAGTTTGGCGACGCGAAGACGGCTCCATAGTAGAAGTCGCCATAGAATCGAACGATGAGAAGGGAATGTTAAAACTGTCTTCTGTTCGAAGTAGCACAGCTGGAAGTTACACATGCGAAGTACGTGCCGAGAGTGGGGAACTTGCCAGAAGAACTGTAAGGGTCGAGGTTCATAGTAAGTCTTTGTATCGACAACTACATAATCGTTCGATATTTAGTAATGGTCTCTATATCATTGTTTTCTCTATATCACTGTTTATTGCACACCTCATTCAAATAAAAATAGCAAAAATTTACAATCTTAAATAAAGGTAGAGTTAACACAACGTCTTATCGCTAAAGTGTGATCTCTTTCACACAACCTTTGGGCAATGAAAAATGAATTGTTATGTTCCACAGAACCTCCAAAAATTGCACCTTTCCTGTTCCCTGAAGAGCTAGAAGTAGGTGGAAGCACGCAAGCAACATGTAGTTTAATTTCCGGCGACAAACCTATTCAATTCACATGGCATAAAGATAACTTACCAATTCCATCTGTGTTGAAGGTACGTAATGATAAGGTCTATAGATACAGCATTTTCGTCTACCTTGTTACTTTCGTTAAGACTAATTTATTTTTGTTTTTTGTAGGTGGAGCAAAAGAACATGGATTTTTTTTCTTTACTAATAATTCAAGAGCTCACTTCTGCTCACAGTGGAGATTACACTTGTAAAGCTTCCAATGAGTTCGGTGCTGTTAGCCATACTGCATCGCTTAATGTTAAAGGTAGTTTTGATTAATAGTTAATATCAAAGTGTCTTATTAAACTAACAAAAATATTTATGAAATCAGTAACGTAACATAATAAACAGTTTTATTGCACAGAGGCGCCGATGTGGGTGTGGCGCGCACAAAACACCTCGGTGTCTGCCGGAGCTTCCCTCTTGTTGCCTTGTTCAGCAAAAGGACAACCAGCTCCTAGAGTTTCTTGGGAATACTCTATAGGTAAGACATGTTATTTCGCGAAACTGTTGCTAATTTTACCTTATTCGCTTAAAGGATATGCTCAGCAGCTCACGCGTATGGATATGTACTTGGGTACACACATTTGCCACCTATGCTTTGGGTATCCTTGATTTATTTACCAATACTTCTCATAGAAGAGCTAATAGGGGAACCTGACTAAACGTTTTGTCACAGATGGAGAAAACTGGCGACACATGCTTTTCGGTCAGTCGGAAACCAACGACGGTGATGGAGGATCTATCCTATCTGACGGAACCGTGTGGCTCAAAGCTGCTGCGCCGGAGCACGAAGGATGGTACAGATGCGTAGCGCGCGCGCAGCATGCGTCCATACATCACACATTTTACTTGGATGTCAGAGGTCAGTTAATACTACATAATTTCATGCAGCACTCATCCACACTTTATTGTCACATTACTGCTCCATAGCATGGGTAAAATAGCACGGTAACCTTGAAAAGGTTCGAATATAAATCGATTTCAAAATGTTCATCACTCTGATCAGTATAAGGTGGTATAGTTCGTGAAGTATAAATTGGTAACTTTCTACCTACGTTATAGTAAAAATAAACGTTCAATTTATATTTCTCGAACTATATATACTTAAGTAGTTCCTGTATTTTTAGAGCCGCCAAAGCTGAGCAGAGGTGGCAGTGGCGGGGAAACTCGGTGGGTGGTGAGGGGCTCCACGGCGAGATTGCTATGTGTTGTGAACGGAGAACCGGAGATACACGTGCATTGGACTCATGACTCCAGGCCCTTGGCATTGCAGTAAGTATCGTTAACCGTAATACAGCTTCCGTTGTTTAGTCTTTAGAGACGCTGCTTGCGTAGGTTGAAATCCTGGAAAAAGCCACAAAAAATTTGAACTTAATAGGGTGTATTCGGGTAATTCCGAATGTCAAAAATCACCGGATAATTTCGAAAGATGACACATAAGACGATGTAATTACGAGTGATTTTTCTGATATTTTCGACGTTACCCTGAGGTACAGCCAAAGACAAAATAAGGTGTATACAAAAATGTTCAAAAATATGTCCCAGTGCACTCTAATTCTGTGTAATAAGAACGTCGTAACATATTTATAAGCGGATTCTGTCGATACTTATTTTTGCACTTGACTGTAACTTATACAATAACTAACGTCTGCGACTTCTGCGAGTAAATCGTTTTTGAAACAACTATGTTTCTTTTTATAAAATGGGTACTTTTACAGATTTATTTAACCGATCTATTTTTAACCGATTTCAATATCTCAAAAGTTCAAGTTCTCATTGTTGTTGTCATAAGTTTAATTAAAAATATTAGCTGCACTTTATCATATGAATTGACCCTCTAAACAGTTATTTATTTTTATAATACCGATACGTCTATGAATGAAATTATATCCTTTTATCCTCCAAGACATTTAATGTCATGCCATTATGATGCCTTTTATGCGTCCATGACAGTGGCGCGGGTGGCATCGAAACCAGAGACACCGGTAATGGAGGGAAGGTGTCCGAGATAACAATAACGCACGCCGGCCCTGAGCACGCCGGCGAGTATCGCTGTCTCGCGAGGAACCTGTATGGCAACGACGAGTTGGTGTATCGGTTGTATGTCAAAGGTATTTAAAAAAATATTCTTCCTTAATATTTTATAAGTATTTATTACAGGATCTCAATTTACACATAATAAATCCGCCGTAGGCTTCGTCAAGATGCTACAAAATGGACAATCGGCAACAAGCTTCGTCATACACACCAATGGCAATATCCGCAACAGGCTTCGTCATTACAACACAAAAAAAAAATGTTAATTGCAATCCCCGCTCCGTCCCGCACCCGGTCCAAAAGTCCCCATCACACCGGCTGCGTTACAGCGTTCTTCCTTGTATAAAAAGAAATAGAGGGTATAAGTTAGTATCTCTGATTGTACTTTGTTTACTTATTGATGGCGTAGAGAAGATTATGATTACGAACAGTTATGCTACTTATTAATGTCGTAAATAAAAAAGAATGGAAAATTTATAGTCGTGCTAGTCCCGTCAAAGTTATTAAATGATTTAAAAAAAAAAATATTTAAAGTTCTAGATTTTTTGAGAAACATTGATGTGATTTTTGACTACTTCTACTGTTCGTAATTCGGTCACCGCTACGAATAGCAGAATACAATTATTATTTAACCCTTAGTAGGAAAGTTCATGATTTTCTGTAGTACGCTCGTCTGGCTCGTCTGTCGTAGCTTAATTTAAAAATTCAGGGTGACATTTGGGTCATGGAGCCTTCGATAGTCAAGTATCAATTAAGTCATAATTAGGATATTTTTTTCGCGACTTCTTGTTTGTCTGTATAGTGAAAGTTGCTCAACGTGACCATCCAGATGTCACCATGTATAGTAAAACTTGAGAAACTTCAGGATCTTTCCGTGACTGTTCTTTCATCAGAGTTTGATTGCAGAGCGTCCAAACATCCCCGAAGAGGTTCGGGTATCGGAAGTATGGTCCCGAAGAGCGCGAGTGACCTGGAGGATAGCCCGAGGAGCCCTGGTGTCCCACTACTCGTTGCAGTATAGGGCACTGAACCGAGACCTGACGGTGTCGCTGGAGACACCTCTGACGGGTCTTCTTGACAACTGGGAGTCACCTGAAGTGCTTAACTTGACTTTGGCGAATTCAGATTTGCTCCATGTCGCGTAAGTTTTCGATTATTGCCTGGTTCACGTTCTTCATTAAAGTTTTTGCTTTTAAAACGGGGACATTTAATTTTTAATGATGTTTGTATAAATACTTTAATGTTACGTTTAGTACCTACTCTATCTGATGACTTATTATTTTTTTTAAAGATACAGAAACAAATTACAGACACAGAACACATTGTCATATAATTAACAATAGTATAGCACAGTTTAATCGTACATAGTCTGCAACTCAACAAGACTGTACACGACATTTACACAATAACACGATATCAAGTATGGGATACCGGTTTTTTCTTCATACAAAAGAGCGGTTCTAATTTCGTTACAGGGTGTACTTCTTCATTTGCTTTTAATTTAAGGGAAGCTTATTTAGGTCAAATTTAATTAATTTCTCTAAGAAACGAATATATTAACTCGTACTGTTATTGAGTTATTAAATAAATAAGATCAAAAAAACAAAATTCTTTATTCCGTTAACAGGTGGTACAAAAAATTACAAGTATTGGTGTCTCCCTTTAAGTTATTTGCAAAATAACCTGTGCCATAAAGTTTAATGACTGAACAAGTGTATTGTAAACTTTATTACATTCAAATGTTACTTATTTCGACATGTGCCGTCAGTCACCTGAGATTAACTTTTGGGCATTTTTACTTTTTGGGTTACCCAATCAGCACGAAGTTAAAAAAACATTTTTCTACTCCTGACCTTTTTTTTGCTAGTTACATAGCTACGCCCACTATTGTAAAGATATACATAATTACATCTGTCAAAAGTCTATAGTCTATTTCTCAAAAACGCACTCTCAGCCGGTAACGTAATGTCGCAGCGTTGTTCGGAAAGAGAAGGCACGCGGGATATATGGGCGTCTCTCGCTGCCAGACGTCGTCACTTTACGAACAGACTCAAAAACGTACTGCGGTCTGCCACAGACTGCCACATCACAACCATGATGGACGCCATATTGGATTTGTTCCCATCTTCGAGTTTTTACACTGCTACCAACATTAGTACGAGATTATTTATTAAATAATTACAATTATTAACTAAATATTTAGAAAATTGAATAAAAATTAGTTTTTTCAATTATTTTAATTTGATATAATTATTATATTTTTATGGGCATTTACCTCCTAATGCGTCTATACGCATAGTTAATAGGAGAGGCCTACGTCCAGCAGTGGACTAACATAGGCTGATGATGATGATGATGATTATATTTTTGTACCAATAACTAATTTCATATTATGCAAAAGTATTTTTATCACAGGCAAGTAAGGACGATTTTAAAAGCAAAGTTATCCATAGACAATGACAGCTGCATTAAAAAAAACCTTCCCGCTTTCCGCTAGCAGTTGAAAGTCCTGCCGCGGATTCCGACATTGAGTTTTGATCATTTGTCTCTGTCACTTGAACAAAATTATTATTAGAGTAACAGAGACGGATGCTCGATTTTTGCGAATTTCGAAGTTCGTGGACGGCCCCCAGTTCAGTATAGCGCTCGGTTTGATATGAGTCGATTTGCATTAAGTTTGTGCAGTGCCTAAAATCTGTCTAAAATATGAGTTTTTCATCACTAATTTCTAATGTTCTGCCTGCTCTTCTTGGGAATGCAGGTAGGGATGAGCTCTCAATGTTATATTAGCTATACAAACTATGTGCTTATTGGTGACAACTGGAATACGTGTGTGGCGCTCAGTAATATAGGATATTTTATGAGTTCTGTGTATGCTATGCCTCTTAGTCGTAGAAAAAGTATTGTATGCAACGTTGTATTACTAGTTCAAAAAATGCTCGCGCCGTCTTAAATTGCGATACTCGCCCTTCGGGCTCGTATCGCAACTCACGACGCTCGCACTTTTTGACCCTTATAATACCACTATTGCATAAAATACTATAATTTCAGTCAGCTTCATAACGACACCCGACACACCCATATATCTGCCGCCTTAGCCAAGTTGCCAATCGCTAACGCTCAGTAGCGTATCCTGAATTTCCTCTTTGTCACTCTTTCATATTAGTGTGACAAAGGCAGTTAGCTGCCCATCGTTTACGATTGACGATTAAGATTAGATTCAGATTTAGATTTATTTATTTTACAAAATAAATTAAGTGTTACATTAATCTATATGAATTTAAATTATGATCGTCAAAAAAAATAAAAATTACTTACCTACATTAATGTAGTCAGTGTAGTAGTAATAATGTCAAAAAATGAATATAAAACAATAATAATTTAGCATTAGATATAAATGATCAATAGTAAAAACAAAGAAGAACATCATAATTATGATATCACACATAGTGATCGTCAACTTATAGGCTAAAATAAACTAATACAGCGTGGGTATTTGATACGGGCGAATAATTAATCCAGCTATAATATCTGATCCTACGAGTCGTATAAGATAACCATTTCGTTAAATTTTGTTGTTGATTAGGTGTAATGATTTTTCTAAAGTGCAACCCAGCAGCAATGTATGCCGGCCAACTGACATGAGACTCGTATGGCGTTTAGATACTTATGTCTACTTTAAGTAATGTGGCTACCAGTGGATGCAATACATTGCGGGCTCAATTATTTTGTATGAAAAAAAAATACCTTAATTTCTAAAATAAATTTATGTAAATAGGTTCCCTAGGTCCGATAGTAATCGCCACTAAAATATTCGCCCGTATCAAATACACACGCTGTATAAAATAGGAATTAATGAGATATATCATGTCAAACAATTTTACGTTTATAATGTCAAGTAATTAAATAAATAAAATAAATATTGTTGGACATCCTTACACAAATCGACCTAGTCCCACGGTAAGCTCAATTAAGGCTTGTGATGTGGGTACCAGGCAACGATATATATAATAGACAGATACTTAAAGATACTTAAATACAAAGACAGCCATGACCAAGGAACAAATATTTGTGATAAGTAAATACACAAATAATGCCCTCGCCGGGATTCGAACCCGGAACCTCCAGCTTCGCAGGCAGGGTCACTACCAACTAGGCTACGGAGGCTGACAAAGCTGACAAGTAATGAAATAGGTTACGTACATTACAATTTTAATTCCATGTATTCGGTGACCGAGTACAGAGGGTTGCTCAATAAAAAGATCCTCAATTGACGTTAAGCGTTAGCGATTGGCAACTTTGGCTAAGCATGCTGATGAGTGTACCGTGCAGGTCGGAAGGGCCGGGGCGTGCCGGCGCATCCGTGTCGGGGCTCTCGCCGGACACCCGATACGCGCTCCGGCTCGCCGCTTTCAACGACGTCGGGGCTTCGGCGTACACCTCTCCGCTGCACTTCACTACGAGAGAAGAAGGTCAGTAGATTTAAATGGGCAACTTGATTCCTTGGAAGGCTATAGTAAATCAATATGTCATTTTGAACGCTATTACTTGCGATTTGTCAGTCCGTAAAATCCATATCATGTTCTTTGTTGATTTAACCAGATCGACGTCAGCCTTTTTAGTTTTGTAAATTTGATAGCAAGGATTTGTTACATAATTATATCAAAGTCTCCTCGTAATATAGCCAACCTAAGTCACTTTGGTGAAATTTTTTTTCAGTGTAGCACATTACGAGTATTGGTATACTGTCAGTATGTCGCTGCGAGATAGATTTTCCATTTTTTACTAACTAAATATACAGGGTGGTCCAAACCTTGACGTCAAAAAATTTTTTTTAGATTCCTCACGTCATAGGCTATCAGAATATATCCCATGTATGCTAGCCGATTTTTTGTAGTTTTCGAGTTATGAATTTTTGAAATTTTTTTTCTTTGAGAAATTCTGGAGTGAAAAAATTTATTATAAAAAAAAACTATTGGGTTTTTTAATAGTTTATTTTTGTAAAAGTATAACTACAAATAAAGCATTTACTGACAAAAAAATTAACGTCCTTACTTTGATACAAGTAGGATAAAAAAATACCAAATTCAAAATTTTACGTTAAAAACGCATCAAAATAGCATTAATGTACGTAAATAAAAAAAAATAAAACATATCCCAAGGATTTTTGGTATTCTAAAGCCTGCCCTAGACCTTAAGCCTACGTAAAAGCAAAAAAAAGTGACACTTAATGATGAGGATTTTTCGGAGTCCTCCTTCCTCCTTGCGTCGTAATCCTCATTGCTGAGGGTCGTGAAGCCCCCGTGGTATGAGCTTCTGTCTTACGGAGTCCCGCCATCTGTGCCTATTCTTGGCATCGTGTAGTGCAGTGTGTAGCTGGGTACCCAACGCAGAACGGACTTGATCTGTCCATCTTATTGGGCTACGGCCTTTTCGTCTGTTTTGTTGTTGACAGAAAATACCACGAAAACTCAATTTGTGTAGTTATTATACGAAATTTTGCTTTATTTTTAAATTAAAAATTTAGAAGGTTTTTTTTAAGTTTATTTGACCGACTACTCCGAAAAATCCTCATCATTAAGTGTCACTTTTTTTTGCTTTTACGAAGGCTTAAGGTCTAGGGCAGGCTTTAGAATACCAAAAATCCTTGGGATATGTTTTATTTTTTTTTATTTACGTACATTAATGCTATTTTGATGCGTTTTTAACGTAAAATTTTGAATTTGGTATTTTTTTATCCTACTTGTATCAAAGTGAGGACGCTAATTTTTTTGTCAGGAAATGCTTTATTTGTAGTAGTACTTTTACAAAAAGAAACTAGTTAAAAAACCCAATGGTTTTTTTAAAATAATAAATCTCTTCACTCCAGAATTTCTCAAAGAAAAAAAAAATTCAAAAATTCATAACTCGAAAACTACAAAAAATCGGCTAACATACATGGGGTACATTCTGACAGCCCATGACGTGAGGAATCTAAAAAAAATTTTTTGACGTCAAGGTTTAGACCACCCTGTATGATTGAAAAAGGGATGGATAATCTATCTCGCGGCGACATATTGTGGCACTAATCCTGCGCTAAGTCTACTGGGAGGCTACGATGATCTCTTAAATGCTATTCAGTTTAGGTTCAGCATGTCATTTTTGACAGTTATTCGATGGAACTGACACAATGCAATTCAGATTAAGACCTAAACTGAATCGCATTAATAGATAGTGTGTATAGTGGTAGGTTGCTAAACCTTGTATAACCATAGACTTATTTAGTCAGTCCACGCAAACGGGCTGATTCCAAAGGGAGTTTTCAAATATATATAGAGGATAGAAAAAAATATTAACTTCTGATTATATTGTAATTTTGTTGAATTAATCATAACCGCCCAAATAAATTAAAATGATCGTTAGATAAGGGTGTAGACAAAATTTTAGAGCGTTTAAATAAGCCACCAAAAATGTATGGAAAAATTGCCTCATGACTTAGTATTTTTATATCCACGGAGTTATCGGACGACAAAATACATGTTTTTTGGATTCGATGAAAAAATCAGGGAAATTTCAATTTATTTTGTACATATATTAAATTGGATTCCATTTATCCTTTAACATTTAAAAAATCTATTTGAAATCAGTGTGCGCGACCCGTATTCTTCGACCAAAAGTGTAAACTGTAAAATCTATGATGGCCCACAAGCTACAGGTCAAATTTGAACCAACATGCGTGTTGTGAACGTATTGCGAAAGTACAAATTAAATTATTTATTAACTAAATATTTTGATTTGTACTTAAGCAATACATGCTTGCACCTCCTATTTAGAATACTTTACAGTTTTCTAGAATAGCTAGACTGTTGTACTACTAGACTATATCTAGACTATTGTACTATTGACTATTTAGAGATTGTACTTTCGCAATATGTTCAATAGATGGCAGCACCAGTTCTCTCTAGCTATTCTAGAAAACTGTAAAGTATTCTAAATAGGAGGTGCAGGCATGTATTGCTTACCCTCAGAGATTGGTCAAAGGCGCCTAGCCTTGTAAGGGATTGCATATACCCGAGAAATTTGACCGGTGGTTGCTAAGACCGAGTGGCCGAGGGGTACAGACATCAGCCGCGAAAGCTGAGTACGTGGGTTCGATCCCCACCTCGGACATAGGTGATCTTGGTCGTTTTTCTTTGGTAGGTATATGACATCTAATATTTATAATTTATGCGTGTTGTGGTTAATTGCTACTGCGATCCTATAAACAGAAATTGAAGTACAAAAACAAATAAATATTAAACGTTGAAATCACAAACCTTCCTTCAATCAAATAAAAATGAATCGAAAGCTACATCAGAGAAAAATAAACATCCAATTATATATCAAAACATAAGTTACAGAGATATTTATACGCCCTCCACACTTAACGAGACCGTGGCGTCTATAATAAAATAATGGACTATACGGGTCATCTGGCGTTAATACAGACCATAATCGTTAAGCCATTTTATGTGCTACACGTTGTATTACGGGCTCGTAAACTGTAAGTGTTGAGGCATTATTTTGACACGATGATATGTTAAATCGTAAACAACTCAATACGAAGGCATGTAGGTACCTTAAAATTAATGAGATATAGCTAAACATTTTAGGCATACATTTTAATAAGACTAGTAAAATAAAAGGTTTGTAATATCAGTAGGTATATCTTATGAAATGTAATCTTGTAAACATGTTCTGGTAGGTACCTACATATTTAGTAGTCGCAAATGAAAGTTCATTATCGACTTTTCTTGTGTTGAGAAAGGTCCAAACATGCAGTTCATAGCAAGTGAACAAAAAGTTCGTTGATTTCCTGTCTGAATTTCTTCGAATAGAAAGTGGTTTTTTGCAGTTGGTTTTCAGTTGAACGATTATCGAATTTTAAATGTGTATTCTGAATAGTATTTAAATACTTACTTGTGTTTTATTTTATCTACTGAAAATCATTCGGGAGTTACATTTAGATTTTTGGGTATTTATTTTTTTCTTAATATACGAAGTTTACGAATAAAAATTCAATGTTTTTTTTGTGTTTTCACTTTCGAAATATAAGACCTCTCCGAGGTATAATACCGTTTCACAATCCAGTGCATAATAACAACACGTGAACAATGCGCATAATTACCCTGTTCATTTCATGTTGAACATTCCCAGCTAAAGTATCGTTGTAAGTAATGTTTAACGAGCTAAAACAGCATTAATGTGTGTTCCGAATGTTCAGCTCCCGGCGGCGCGCCGCGAGAGATCACCGTGCGGGCTCTACGCGCGAGGGAGCTTCATGTCACTTGGCAGGTAATTTTTTTTTTATTTTAGTCCTTCTGGACAGGCAAAAGCACTAAGCCATACTGCCTCACTAGGTAATCTTTGCGATCCACCTGTATTACAGTAGCCGACCATGAGTTGGTAAGTAAGGTTTACGTAAGCATTAACGATGTTTACGGACGCATTTCAGATCGAGTAATGGCCTACTTTAAGTATCAAGTAAACGATACTTGCCAACTCGTGGGAAGCGTACAGGTCTTATAAGGATTTTAATGACATACTCCTATTGTTTCCATCACAATTGGTCACGTCGATACTTAGCGGGATCTGAAGAAAAACGTCACTCTTGTAGCAATGTTGACAGGTGCCTTGTTTATTTTTTTAAATATAGTTCGCAAGTGTGAATTAAATCATTTATGTAGGTAAAACCGTATGTCACTCGAGGAGACAAGAATATTGTAAACTCGTATCGTAAAGTGCTTGGCTTCGCCGTCAGGTTTCTAGAATTCACTTACCTCCCACATAAAGCCTGAGCCTGAGCCTGAGCAATTACCTAAAAATACTACATATAACAGAAGTGGGCCGATATAAATACATACATGAAAATAATCAAAGTTCTTGCGAAAACCTACATAGTCAGGCTTAGGTCACGTACATTTTTCGTTCACATTCACCGGTTATGGTGGTATTTGTACCCGGAACTCTCAATGGATATCTATTTTATAGTAATGTTTTATTACCAGCCACCACCTAGAGAAACATGGCACGGCACGCTATTGGGCTACACCATCCGCTGGTGGGTCTCCGAAGAAGGCAAAGGGACCCTGAACGACAGCCCTGGTTCTGAGAGCGGCGCGAGCGCTGACGCAACAAGCACGACTCTGCGCGGATTGAAGGCGGCCACCCGTTATGGCGTCACTGTGAGGGCGTATAATGCGGCGGGCACTGGACCTGTGTCGCCACCACATTATAGACATACGCTGGAATCTCGTAAGTTTTCCTATAATTTTCTGTTTTATATTTGACTAGGTAATCGTCCTCATCGGTAATCAACTAAACACGTTAAGAACAAATTTTTGATACACTGCTGCTGGCAATTTTATTGCTACAACATATGGAAATGTTGATTATTGGGGCTGTGGCACTTCTACGATAAGTCCATTATGCAACTGAACGAATCGTTTTTAAGCCATACGATTGGTCGGTAGTATACTTCAAATAAAAAAATCTGTTCAGGCCGCCCTGTGTCTTAGCATGTGATATTTTACAGCAAGGTTTATAAGTTTAGTCTTTCGTTTCGTTACGTCATACGTATTGTAGGTATAGAATAAACGGAATTGTACTTTAAACCAGATAGCACTAAATGCAAAAAAATACCCCTGGATGTTTCAGACTACCAAAAGCATAAAAAAAGATCGGTGTTATAACACTTAGTAGAGTTAAATCGAAGAGCAGTCCAGATTATCACCAGAAAACACATTGTTTAACATCGGTTAAAAACAAACTGGCGTAAATTTGCACGGCCAATTTGTGAAATTCAAATTACACCATTTTAACGGCGCGGCATAACCGCTTCGCTTTTCAAGTTTTGTTTTCAACTTTTGTCAATGCACTCGTGAATAAATCCGCATTGCGCTATCGACAGGAAGCGGCCATCGTAAATTTTCACATCAAAATGCAAAATGGTTTAATTGGACCGTGGCCCGTATATAGGTCAAACGGTTCTGGACAAATTGATGGTACTTGGAGAGCTGACTTTGTTAGCATTTTTGAAGCTCAAAAGGAATAGCCGATATTCTAAGCCACCTAAAAATACAATTCGTTCGAGAGTTTTTAAACTGTCAAGGTACTACACTCGTCTGCGAATCACGAACTTTTTCGCTAATCAAATAAAAAATAAATATTTGATGCAAGCTTTTATCGACAACTTTACTTTCTTTAGTAGTGTCTAGTACGGACTCATTAAGATGAATTATATTAGCCCAACTCGATGGGGTTGAGTGGATTAATTATGGAGTTCCTATTCTAGTCCATCCAGTTCCATCCTCAGATATTATTAGGATCGCCTAATAATGAATAATATTGCATTGTCACCGACTTGTCCACGTATATGCCAAATTTCAGCTCAATCAAAAACTGGGAAGTGGTTCACATTTAACGTTTAAAATTTTGTTACTGACAACGGGACAATTGAACACAAATAAAGGCTTGTAAAAAGTTATGTAGGCTCAAATCTAAGTGATCAAATAATGTCTGAACAATGAAGATGATCTTCAAAGGGACAATAAACAGAAGACAATATTAAACGAGACTGAGAAAGTGAAACATTTTATAAAATACTGAAATAGAATTTCAATTTTCTCTACCTACAGACTTCAATTAGTTTCCACGGAAACACAAGACAATAATAGACAATAAGAAATCTAGCAAGTTAATCAACAATAATTTATTTGTTCCTGTTATTACTTTCTGCTCCTAATGTCAATTTAAAAAACTTATTAAGGCTTATTTCCTAAAAATATGCTTAGAACGTCTACATGATCCGGATCACCAACCACAAACAGACGGGCAATCATTGTAACCAATAATATTCTTATAAATACTCGTTACAATACTTTTAGTATTAGCAGCAGGAACGTCTACTCGCCTAAAATAAGAATAATCTAAATAAAACCGTCTGTATTTGAAATAAAGGTTCCAATAATAATGAGTAAGTATTAGGCTTATCCTCTCAGTTAGAACAACGTTGACCTAAATTAATCTTTCTCGTTGTGTAAAACTTCACAGCGATGAAACCGGGTCCCTTAAAATGGGCAATCAGATATTGCTCTGAAAATTCAAGACTGTTCGTTCTGAAAAGTCGAGTCCATCCGGGCGGAAGCTTCTTAAGTGGCGACCGCGTTCTTGAGGTGTATTTGAACTCTGTAAATGTCCATTGGATTTTTCAAACTAAGACATCATCCTTGGTTATTGGCCGGCTAAAATTAAGAAAAAACGCGCACCACTAAGAAATGAAAGTTAATAAAACGTTTATTATACAGCGCTTTCCTGTAATTTAGTAATGGGGGGCGTTGGGCTCTGGAGGCTAAAAAGTTAGTGAGAGACTTAGGTCGACGGCTGAGAGACGGTGGTAGTGACCCCGTTCCGGCTCATATTTGGTTCAACAGATATCCAGCGCGCTATACAGCGCGGTAACGCAGACGGTGTGAAGGGGACTTTTGGACCGGGTGCGGGACGGAGCGGGGATTGCAATTAACCTTTTTATTTTATTTTTTTGTGTTGTAATGACGAAGCCTGTTGCTGATTCCATTTTGTAGCATCTTGACGAAGCCTGCGTCGGATTTATTATGTGTAAATTGAGATCCTGTAATAAATTCTATCTCATTTGTATGTAATACGAGTAATAACCAAATGGACATAAGGTCCAAAATTTAGTAATGTACATATGTACTACATAATGGTCTATAATTCTATATTCAAAGATTCCTTCAATGAATTATCAGAAATATAATATTATGAAACAAATTTATTTATTCGTTTGTTCACTACTTCTTGCAAATACCCAATACTCATTCAGGGATCAATTCCTTGTGATAATGCTATACCTACTCGGAGCAAAACATCAGACTAAATAGACATAAAAGTTCGAATACGTCTTTTAGAAAATACTCTAAGAAGAGTAATCATGTGTTCAAGTCACGCAAACTTAGAGAGGGTGTTTATTATATTTTGTGCTGTACAGTAATGTAGCAAATAATTATGTACCTATCGCTGTTTCTTTTACTATGCTTCGTTGTGGTCTAAGATGTGAACATAGACTGATAGATAAATAAGTTATCGTGGGACAATCGGTCTTATTCCATGGAAAACCAAAGATTATTTGGAAACAAAATATTTGTGATAAATACACAAAGATATAGGTACCCTTATGGTATTCGAACTGGTGACGTCCAGGTTTCATACATAGGTGGGTTCACTATCGAACAGGCTAAGGCGTGTAACTCCCTTATTCATAAAAGTCTCCTAACTTAGCAAGTCGATCAGTAGGTATAATTGTCCCTTTTCGTCTTATATCAATATTTATAAAGCAGCTAACCCCTTATTCATAAAAGTCTTCTAACTTAGCAAGTCGGTAAGTATTGTTTGTCCCATACGGTCTTGTAGTCATTGATAAGTTCGAAAGGGACAAACAATACTTAGCGGCTTGTGAAGATAGGAGACGTTTATGATTACAGACACAGAACAAAATTACAGAGGTCGGAATTCTAGTGACACTTTTGAGCTTTCAAAGGGACTTCTCATCTATCGACTAAATTATATTGATAAAATTGTAGAATAAGATTAAAAGTAGCACTCTTTTTCCACTTACAAATGGATATTTTGACTCTAAACGAAGTCGTTTAAAACCAGACAATTTGAAAAAAATATGACTATTACTTGTATACAGAAAATAATGACGAAATACTTATTAGCACTGAAACAGACTTTGACCATAAAATTTGTAAAATTTAAAACGTTGAACTGAACTGATTCAATTTTAAATAGCTACATATTAACTTTTCACTGTTTTAATTGCAAATCGCTATTTAAACTGTGCAGGTTTTTTTACTTTTACTCGTAATCATATTGATTGAGCATATATTGTATTTATCGATATAATTATAAAGATTGGTAATCGATAAATGAGAAGTCCCAATGACAGCTAAAATTGCCACCAGATATCCAACCACTGTATGAATAAGGAGGTAAGTTTGTAACAATGCCACATGATATTCAATATAAAATTATATTTAAAACGTAGCTCCAACGGGCGGCCCCGAAGGCCTAAGCTGTAAATCAAGTGGCCCCACATCGTTGAGGACGTCGTGGCGAGCGCCCGCCGTGGACGCCAGAGGAGGCATTATTACACACTACACGCTGCAGTTCACGAGATACGACGCGGACCCTTTGCTTCCTGCTCAAGATGCATATTTAAGAGTTCAGGTGAGGATTACATTGTGTTTAAATATTTATGAAACGGGTTACTCACGTAATTTAAGTCGATAATTGCTAAAAATACTGTGGTTGGGATTTTTTTTTTATAAATTGAAACGTAGGTAATTAAAGGTGAAATCAAGATTGCAATATGTTACGCCCTTCGTCAGGTGAATAGTCAAGTTACAAAAAAATATTCGATTAAAAAATATGCTGCGTAGGTAGGTACCTAATGTTGATTGGCCTATCAAATGTATTTGGTGCAACCTACTCTAGGTCCCAATTGTAAAAAAAAACGTAATAAATAGAGATAGTTATTGAAAATTTACGTTTTCTGCAGGCCCATGTAGTTGTGTCGTATCCAAACCCTGGAACTGGTGCTGAGCGGGCCTCGGGCTTTTTGGATTCACCCTCGCGGGATTTAGCGTATAAAAAATGACGGGTGTGACTATAAAAAAATTTAATACTATTATATTACATAATATTTTCTTCGGTTACCGCGAGGATTACTCATGAAATAAAACTATGAAAACGGATAAACTCGCGTATATTAACTAATTTTAACTTCATTCCGACGTTTCGACGTTTTTTACTGAATGCAGGAGTGTATAAGCTGGACTGTGAATGTGGGCTTTCATATGTTGGGCAGACAAAGAGGAATATCACTACTAGGGTGAAGGAACACATAGCCGATGTCAAGCACCGTCGACAACAGTCTGCGGTTTGGGAGCATGTCAGTGATGGACTGAATCATTCTATTAAGTTTGACAAGCCTTTGGTTCTCGTTAAGGAGAAGAGAAACATTCCTAGAATGTTGCGTGAGGCTATTGAGATAATGAAATATCCAAACTTTAATAGAATGGAAAGAAGCTTGTCTCTACCACCAGCTTGGGATCCAGTTGTTCATCTGATAAAGGAACAGTCTAGACATAAACCGTGAGGCTGATGTATTTGGCGGTGGTGACCATTCCCCCCCCTTTTTAGTACTGGCAACATTTTTTCAAAATTATTTTAAATTTCCTTATTAATCAAAATTGTATGTTTTGGTTTAATGCATGATGGTCTTAAGATGTACTACAAATGTTTTTTGAAAAGAGTTGTCCCGCTGAGTTTCTTGCCGGTCCCAATTTTGGGATACCTTCCTAACAATACAATCATACAAAGGAAGGAAATACTTCTCAGGCAGTGGCGTAGGGATAGAACCGGCGTAGATTATTTATTTTGTCTCTTGTCTTCATTCTGAAAATATTTGTAATGAATAACTAGCTTAATTTGCAAATTTTGTATGTACATCCACCCTTAAAATTTATTGTCTGTGGTTTAGTAATTTTTCTTTGGTGGGTAGTTTTGTACTTATCTTTCTTATTTTGATGGAGGTAGATCTATCAAATTTCCCTCCATTGTCAGTCATCCGCAGACCACGAACCCTGTAAAGTGTTCGAAACGTCGGAATGAAGTTAAAATTAGTTAATATACGCGAGTTTATCCGTTTTCATAGTTTTATTTCACTATTATATTACATTAGGAACAGTAACATGGCAAATTGAATGGAAATACGTATAAATAACCAAAGTTTATTTTTCAAGTTACTATAGGAGACCCGCCGGGGGGAATCCAAAAAACCGATCACTGATAATTATGTCGATAGTTGTGGGCTCATAGTAATCCAGTTAGTTTTTAGTAGGTACGTAAGCGCGAAAATTGTCATAACTGGAAACAACATCAGATCTAGTAGGTACTTACATAAGCTGAGAAAAAGAGATCATTCCAGCCTCTGGAGAGCTTCCGTGAACTTAGAACTCCGTAAAGAGAATCCGTCCGAATTTCGAAGTTTGCGGAATTTCGAAGGTAGTAGGCCTGACTGGATACTACGGTGTATCGGAATCAGATACATAAGTCTACTTTTTTCCGAGATTTACCAATTTACTTACTCGAACGCTA
>JALPQI010008748.1:0-39647 GCA_025490895.1 Thaumatotibia leucotreta
GACCAAATTTATGAAAATTTCGTGATTTTGATTTTTTTTGTGTCGTGTTTTTACATAGTAGTCATGACGCTAGAAAAATTAAATAATTTTTGAAAGATAGTGTAGGTATTTAATAAGCTTTAATTTGATGTATATAAGGTCCTAATTTATTAGATGCAGATATTTTTACAGCTAATAGTACTCGGTCTCTGGAGTACATTAAACCGTGAAACATTATAGCTTTTACGATGTTTTTTTGGAGAAAACGGAAGAACAAATTTGCTACGTAAAAACACCCTGTTTATGTGATTATTAAATGAAAACTCATTGAATAGATTCTAGTACCTCTTTTACGTACCACTTACCTGGAACTGGCCACTTCACGTCGATAAATTAAAAACTTCATTGTCAATATCATGTTATTTTCCGTTGGATTGTGTCGTTTGATGACATGACAGACAGTGTTATTGTGACATGTGATAATGCACATGATGATTTTTTTCAGGTGAAATTATAATTATTTTTTTTGTTAGGAAAATGAAATCAAAAAAGTTACATGAAAAGATTTCTTAATTTATATTTAAAGTTAATTATTTTAATGTAAAGTATCACGTGTTAAAATATCTGCAACTAATAAATTAGGACCTTATATAACTTGTTGGCGGTATTAAAAAAAAGACCCATAAAAAATATTTAAATGAATTGTAGTCATAATCCACCGTATACTTAGTGATAATATATATTTAATAGTTCTCGAGATATACTTGATTTTGTAAAACTTGAGATCCACCATCTTTGATTGGTCCCCATTTTTGTTAGGTAGCACTTATAAATGGCAATCTTGCATTTTTGACGTTTTTATAAGCTTACCTAACAGCCGTGAAAAGGAAAATTTGTACCTCCTAATTTTAACCATACCTGTCATACACCGGAAATCTTGAAATAGACCGTATGCCTATTAGCTACCACTTTGAGATGTCTATCATACTTTTTTAACATCCTTATGAATATGTCTAACTACTGTAAAAAGGACACTTGGTACCCCCAAATTATACCGTTTTCTAATTTCAGACCGACTAGCCCACGGACTAAAGATTGGAAACTGATTCTGGACTAGTGTTAAACTTTCCGTTAAATTAACCGGCGACTGAGGGTATTATATTTTCTCCTTTACTCTTATATTGTGCTGACACTTGCAAGATAGATAGAATGATAATGATACCTTTAGTAGTTTGAAAATTTTGCGGAAAGTAGTTTGTTGGCTCATAGTAGTCAGCTATATTGATACGTTGATGTTAAATTATGCTATATGTGTTGCGGCTATTTGTGAGAATATTTATAAACCAAGCCATTTCCGCACTGTTTCGACCATACCCACGTCGAAAACGGATGAATATTGAAACTTCAAATATGAGCAAGTCTAGCCTGTATTTTATGCCACGTCTATCAAAGGTAAATTGCTCTGAAAATGCAGTTTGCCGCGAAGGTTATCGAAACTTTCTGGAACGTATTTTCAGCAAGAGTGCAACTGCAGGTCAAATATTTATCCGGCATCGAAAATCATCTTGCAATAAATGAACTGTCCAATGCACGGTCGCAGTATAGGCAGCAGTTATTTTGCATTCAAAAAGAATATGATTCCACTGAATCTACAATGAAGACTTTTAAGAGTTAAGGACTTGAATAATGAAGACTAACTGAGTACTCATAAAATATTTAATCCGTGCGGTGACGGAGTAAGAACACAAAAATCACCGCCCCTCTCTTCCCGTGGGTGTCGTAGGAGTCGACTAAGGGAAATACTGAGTATCCAGCTTCTCAGCCGGTGGTAGGGTATTTTTACTAGTACCCGCCTGGTTGGCTACCACCGTACATTCGGTGTAAACGCCCGTGAAATGACTTACCTTCGTGTTAGCCATGTTTCGGGGTCAGCCGGTGTATTTACCAGCATCTAGCGGGCCAGCAAGGCGGTGGCAACTAACAGGTTACTGATTGTCTCCTGTTCGTTGCCGCCGCGATTTGGGCTCTACTTTTCACTTACGATCAGGTGGAGTGGAGCCACTTTGTTGTGCCAACGTTATTTTTATTGGGTCGGCAACGCGCATGTGACACCCTGAGGTTGCATCCGCCCATAGGCTACGGTGACTGCTTTCCATCAGGCGGGCCGTATGCTTGTTTGCCACCGACGTGGTATGAAAAAAAAAAAAAAAAAATGTGACAAATTCACTTGAAGATCTTATTAGAACAATCCTTACTAATATTTTAAATACGTAAGTAATTATGTCTGTCTGTTATCTCTTCACGATAAAATCGTTGGGCCAATTTTGTTGAGATTTGGCATGGGAATAGTTTGATACCTGAAAAAGGACAGAGGATAGTTTTTATTGCGAAAATCGCCCGTGTATGTGTGTGCAGACGAAGTCACGGGCCTCAGCTTGTGCCCGTGCATATGAAAAGATTGCTATAAATTTTAAATACTAATTAGAAACTGGCTCAACGTTAAAAAGAGAACATGACTTAAAATAGTAGGCAATCCTTCCCTAAAATGTATTCGTTTATCCTCAATTTCGTTAAAAACGTAACGTTTTTAAAAGCCTCTTAAGCTGCCGGGAACTGGTTTCGTCATTTCGTAAAGTGTCCCTATTTCTCATGCACATGCTCCAAGGAACGTCGAAGGGAATAAAGGAATCGTTTTGAAGCCAAGAGCGCGACATTGCATTATTTATTATATTTTACTTTATTCTGTCTTCAAGCGTAGGAGCGACATCTGGGCACGTTTAATTTAAAATAGCGGCGCAAAGAATGCAATTTTCCTTGCAGTTCTTTACTGGTTATGTCATTTCACTGCAGATAATAAGGGTATCAGGATATTACTACACTAAAGTGTGGAATTCCATATTTTTTAATCAGAATTGGATGTAGTTAAAGGAAAGGGGAGAACTTCTGAAAATTAGCAATGAAATGTATGCCTTTTCCTTTTGGCATAACTTAAAATTTACCTGCCTGTCAGTTTTTTGAGCTATGGGTCCTTTTTCCTTAACTAACAAATAATAGGTTCTAAATTAATAATAATAAATAACCTTAGAACAATATCGCTTAACACTCTTGCACAAATCTGAATTCGGACATGCCTCACGGGTACTTTATAATACTTTACTTGATAAAAGATAGGTTCAAAAAAGCATTCGTTACCAGCTATAGTACAGATATACGAGATATAGGTACGCACAAAGAGTTGCCCTTAGCGGGAATCGAACTCAAGGCTGTAGCTTCATGGGCTGGGTCGAAGACCAATAGAGCAGAGTCAGTTGGTTTGTTGAAACAGTTATTTTAAATGTAATAAGCAGAAAACTTTTTCCTTTTGCTTTTAAGAAACCGGAAAAATACGGACTTTTGAATAAAATGTTTAATTAGTACGAACGTTGGTTTCACCGAGTTACAAAATTAATTCGGCTTCCTGAGGGCCTATCGCGAACCAACTATTTACGAGTTGCCTCTCTGCCTCACTTGCGTTTCCATTTACAAGTGGAAAAGAGAGAGAACACGTCGAAAGTGCTTCGAAATAGCCAGGCTGTTTTACGTAATGAAGTTCAGAAGTTTTCCGACGTAAATACGTGAACACTTTTGTACTTTACCCTCTTGTAATAAAGTTGAAAACGTTTACGTGATGTCGACCCTTCATTCGATTGGCAAGTAACTAATTAAGTTTTTAACAGCCGGTTGTTAAACGAGTTATTGTTTATTTAATTGACAAAACTGTTTAGGAAGCAGGAGATAAAATAGTACCTACGTCAACGTTTGAAATGAAAACGCATTTTCACTAGTTAAAACTAGATTTCAATCATATTGAAGTGCATTGGTAAAAACTAGTTTTACTGATTGTTCTGTTTTTTTCTCCAATGAAACTAATTTAACTTTGTCAAGTATATTATCAGTAGTTAAAACTGTTCTTTTTCGTCATCGGTACACTCTTGTCAGAGTGGTCGTGGTCATTATGCAGGTTTTTGAGTGACCCGCTTCACAACACGTCGTCATTCCTACCGCAGGGCAGCTTTACGAGCGCATTCGTTTATGTTCGCTGAAATACTGGCTTTTATCTGGTCAGACCACCTCATTGGAGATCTTCCTTTAAGTCTGGTGCCCTCCGCTCTCTCTTGCGCAACCAGACTCTCTATGGACTCTCCGACTCATCGGGATATGTGGCCAAAGAAACAGATGATCCGAAAACTGGTTATCCCGACCAAAAATTGGGACGACGACGAGCGAACCGAGTTGAGACATTTTTATCTTTCCTATGCATTGACCAAAGATATAGTAGCTTGAAAATCAAAGAAAAAACTATGTGGTTTTTGTATACCCAAATTTTTTTCCGATTTGTATAAATTGGGTAGCACTAACATTACGCCTGCTTGTCATATATAAATACAGTACTTAGTCTTTATTAATCATACAATATTAAACAGAGTCTGTGTAACGTAGGTACCTAATAACTGAAATCATAATTATTATTGTCTAATAATGCTAACAAAAATGCTTAGTAATCCATAGATATAATACTTCATCAGCCTATCTCGGTCCATTGCTGGACGTAGGCCTCTCCTATTAACTATGCGTATAGACGCATTAGGATGTAAATGCCCATAATCGCCACGCTGGGCAAACGGATTGGAGATCGCAGTAATGTGTCCACTATGATGACGCTGCTGCCCATCATCAATCTTGTATCAAAGGATGATGAGTGAGGCTTCAATCCCTTAGTCGGCTCTTACGACACCCGCGGGAAGAGTTGGGGTGGTGACAAATGTATTCTTACTGCCGTCACCACACGGCCAATAGATATAATGCGGCCTATTAATTATGGATATTAGAATTAGAAAGAGCCTACAACTAGTAAAGAAAAATAATCCATCTTATAATATTTTCCTTTTCGGATTACATGAAATAGATACGAAATGGACAGAATATGCAAATATCCAGGGTTAAACATTACACGCACATTAAGTTTGTAAATATATAAGGCCAAAACTCACAAAGCCAAGATATATTTAGTGCCTAAATATATAATCAAACTTTGAGCTAGAAACTCAAACATTGATTCAAAGTTTATAGTTCAATGGCAACCTAAATAATTTATATAATTGTATTAGCTGAGTCTAACTACTTACTTGTTATGCGCGAAGCCGGTAACTAATCCTACAAATTGCCGAGACTGTAACTAGTATTTGCTTTGGCCGAGAGAAAGTTCGAAGTTAAGGCCAAGTCTACTGTTGAGCTGACTGGAAGAAGCGTTAAGGGTCGGCCAATCTCTCGCGTTTTGAAAGCGCTTCGAGAGCGGGGCGTGATGGGCGAAGGGCGCTGTGCGTAGTATTATACAAACGATACTCCTCCGGGACGAAACCGAATTTAGCTTTCGTAAATAGCTCTTTTACTGTACATCACAGCAGCGTTTAATTTTTAAGACTTCCGTGTCTTTCTCTACCTCAGTTACAGCCGATTTGCTACGAAACTACTGAAGTTTCTAACAAGTATGCAACTGAATAAGTGACGATAAACGGCAAACGCATGACCATCGTAAGCCTCACGCCGCGCGTGTATTTAACTGCATTGACGTTGGCAATATCGAATTTCTGCAAATCTCACTCACTAAATAAATACATAAAATAAATATCTTGGCACATCTTACACAAATCGACCTAGTCCCATGGTAAGCTCAATTAAGGCTTGTGATGTGGGTACCAGGCGACGATATATATAATAGATATATACATATAGATACTTAAATACATACACAACCATGACCAAGGAACAAATATTTGTGATAAATAAATACACAAATAATGCCCTCGCCGGGATTCGAAACCGGAACCTCCAGCTTCGTAGGCAGGGTCACTACCAACTAGGCTACGGAGGCTGACAACACTGCTTAATATCTCAGTCATACCTATAGGCGCTCGCTCATGGTCATGAGCGGGATGTTCACGAAGTAAGTCTGCGTTGAACTCACGGCGGCAGGTCATAGTAAGCACACTGTTGAAAGTTTAGAAAATTATTTTCGAGGCAGTCAAAAGATGTCGGACCCACGGGCACGGACGGGTCACGTATTCGACCTTTCTCAGCATTTCTGCAGCTTCGGTAAAATTAGTTTTGTGCAACGTATTGAATAGGACGATATGACGATATCTAAAGCTTTACATTTTATCTACTCGTAAAATATAATTTAAAATATTTTTTTCAAACATGCTATGAAATATTGTTGTTATGACCCTTATAATAGGCTGCGAAGTATGACGTTTCAGGTGCGACTAGGACAAGAGGTTGAAGAGGTCGTTAATGGAATTTAATAAAAATCTTGAAGGCCTAGGCCGGCACAGTGCTTTTTAATTCCATTCCACATACATTTGTGGCACAGGCATCATGACATTCTGCTACTAAGCAATACTATGCATATAAAAAAAATATGTTTGATAATTTTGTTGTTTGTTTCATTGCATGTTTGAGAAAAGCACTACACATACCTCGGCCGGAAATATGGGGTTGCCCACGTCAGACCTATCAATATGTCTTTGGCCGGCATGTCTACTGATGACCTGGTGAAGGCCGCAGGAGTCCGCTGGATGCGGGTGGCGCAGGACCGGTCATTGTGGCAATCTTTGGGGGAGGCCTATGTTCAACAGTGGACGTCTTTCGGCTGATATGATGATGATGATGATGACGGCAACCCGTTTCGTCCCGGCCTCTATAGTAATGTCCTATTTCAGTAGAAATGGTGCTTGTTTTACTATTCAAAAATCAAACCACCTCTATCCAGTTATTCATCATCATCGTCATATCAGCCGAAAGACGTCCACTGCTGAACATAGGCCTCCCCCAAAGATTGCCAAAATGACCGGTCCTGTGCCACCCGCATCCAGCGGACTCCTGCGACCTTCACCAGGTCATCAGTCCACCTTGTGCGGGGCCAACCCCTCGGGGCCACGGCCTTTTTTGTACACTCGTCATAGTGGGTTGTCCAGTTATTACTTGTTGTGAACTTGTGAAACAACCGGTTCTGTTGCGGCAATCTGTGATGTGATGGTGTAGTTTAATATACAAATTATCCAGTCTACCTTTGATCTAGTCTATTTGCTTATTAGGTTATTCCATGCCCAAATCAGGTCACCGATTCTCGAGACAAACTTACATAATCCATTTACTAGAAAGGCCTCTTTACCCCTAGGTGTGAAACGTATTATGAAAGTTTGCTTAATTATCCGACTACGGAGGTACCTAATGTTTTCACCGCTTCCCTGCGGCTGAGTTTCCAACATTGTTAGTTTGAGCATTATCCTATACTCGCACGGTTCTAGAAGGGCTTATGTGCTTCGTGGTTTGTATGTACTTGTTGCTTTATTGAGTGTCGGGTACTTTTACCTGGAGTACTATTTCGATTGCCTGACGAGCGAATCGCCGGAGAGTTGATTTGAGGATGACCTCTCTACATATACTCCCTTATTCATAAATGAAAGGTCCATGGAAAGAACATGTCTCGTCAATTCAAATTACAGGAGGAAAACCGACCTTTACTACTTTAAACAGAATAAGGTGTGAATTTGCCCTGATTTTTTTAGGCTTTGTAGATGTTTTTTCCGTGGATCCTTCAAATGTCTTCTAACTTAGCAAGCCACTAAGTATTGTGGGCATTTTCGCGAGAAGAGATACAAAAACTTACTTTTCTGAAACAAGTAAATTTTATGTTTTTCCTGCTCAGAATCACGAGCTCTTTCGATCCTACTAGAAGAAAAAAAGTGTCTCAACTTTTTGTTTCTATTACGTAACCGTTTTTCAAACACTTTGTACAGCGGTTACAAAGTGGAGAGCATGTAAAATGTATGAAAAATGTGGGACCATTTTTTTCTCGTACTTTTTTTCTCCTAGATTGAAAGAACTCGTTATTCTGAGTAGGAAAAACATTAAATTTACCTACCTTAAAAAAAATTTTTTTTGGATCTCTTCTCGCGAAAATGCCCTTGTATGTCCCTATCGGTCTTATCAATATGTATCAATACGTTTATGAATAGGTACTTAAGGGGGAAATATTTAGGTAAGGGTTTACAAAATAAATACAGTGTATTAAAGTTTCAGAGACAATAATTAGGTACCCAATTAAATTCTTATATTCTATAATATTTAGAATTTTGCCTGTATATTAGGTACTCATATTAATGCAGCGCTAAGTCACCGTTTATGTTATTTACGATCATGCAGTTCATTATTATTTTCTTTGGTTATCGCTTACCGCGATAGTTATTCATGAAATAGAAATGTTTAACAAATTTTATCGTGTACATTATACATTACGTATACATTAATTAATTTAACTACATCCCGACGTTTCGGATACTTTAGAGGGCTTGGTCTACGGATTAGTCACCGAGATGTAGTTAAATTAATTAATGTACCTACGCGATAAAATCCGATAAGCATTTTTATTTCGTAGTTTATTGAATTGTATACGTGTGTAGGTACGTCTCATGCACATACATATTATATAAAATATATAGTATGTATCACCTCGTAGAGCAAAGAAAGAAACCCATTCATGTTTAGATCATACTAAACAACTTTTACTATGGGGCCAAACTCGAATTCGCGAAAAGAAAATTACTCTCCCATACAACGTGTTCATGATCTTGATCACGCAATCAAAATGTATGAAACTGTCAACATTTTTTTGGGGTTTGGCCCCATAGTAAAAGTTGTTTAGTATGATCTAAACATTAATGGGTTTCTTTTTTTGCTCTACGAGGTGATACATACTGTATAAGTATTTCTTTCCATTTATCTCTATAGTAGCGGCATCGTAAGAAGTCGTTTTTGACAGCTCACAATAGTGTTGTGAAACGCTCGATTTTACCGTCGTAAAATTTTCAGTCAAGTGCGAAAGGGCGTTAGATCTGGTACTTGCCATTGAAAAAGTTTAATTAAAAAAGTGTTAGGTAATCCGAATTAAAAAAGTGTTTGGTAATCTTACTTAGAATCATTAGCAGGCAGCGAAACTTTGGAGCCGGTGACGTCATAATGACGTAAAGTCGCATTTAGGTAAGATGTTTTATAGGACGGATAGGACGTGACCTCTATAAGCAAAATTCATAGCAAACCACTCCCAACCCACGTTGGCAAACTTGCGTGCTGCTAGCTCAGAGTGCAATGTAGATATGCCAAATAGAGAAATGCCGTAAATACAGTATATAAACTCACTAAAACCATTTATTAAAAACAGAGCACATCTAGGTGATAAATAACGTAGTGGTATATAAATTATTATTCTACGAAAAATAAAATTATACGTGATTTTATAATTGAATTTGTAATTATTATGTGCTTACTATTATTTGAACATAATTTTAATTTTTTATTTATTTTTATGATGTAACTAGTAAGTGATTTGGTGTTAATACTAGCTTATGTGAATAAATACATTGAATTGAATAACAATTATGACATTTATCTGGTTGTCAAGTTCCACACAGTCTGTAAAGCCGCGTCCACCGGGCACACGGGCTCGCGAGGACCTGTCGAAACCATGACAAACTTTTAGAAAATATGTGCGTACCTACTATTATAGCAATTATTCGTACCTCCATAAAAAAAAGTTTACTTATTTATTTCGATTGACGTATCGGTAAATTGCAGCAACAGCAGTAACATCACTATTCCGTTCAGGCAACAATGAAGTTTGACATTTGCTCCATTATACCAACTGTCAAATTTTTACAGAACTTCATGTGCAAACAAACGTCAAAAACGACTTCTTACGATGCCTCTACTGTAAGCTGTTTGTGATTTTAAAACTTGCTTACTTATTAGGTTTGCTATGCCTAACAAACTTAGGGCCTGTTCACACAAGTGATTCGCTTGGGCGATTTGAAAGCAATTTCTATACAAAAATTGCACGCGGCTAACTCGCCTCCATACAAAACTCTCTCGCAAATCGCAAGTGTGCCTTACATTACCGAAGGAATAGGTCGATTTGTGGAAGATTGTCCCATGCATTATTAATATTGTATGTTGTGTCCTCCGTCTGTGTCTCAGAAAAAATTACGTGTATAGTTCGGGAATTATTGTTTGACAGACTGTTATCTTACTTACGACCTTTTGTTTTGCGTTAACATTTACTAGACAATCAGCAGTCTAGCACTTTTCTGTTGTTAATGATGCAAAACAAAAGGTCTTAAGTAAGATAAAGAGTCGGTCAAATAATATTTCCCGAAATATACCGGACAATTTAAATAGACTCGATTATTTTACCGAATGCTAGGTAAGTCACGAAAACAACTGCCTGTATGTCGTAAAGGTCGAAGGAAGTCGTTACAGACCTGATTGTGGCGGCACTACAAAGTTGTCCCTCTGTGTTGCTAAGTGCCCCCAACCCCTCAGAATGTTACTCAATATTACTCAAGTTATCGATGGCAACACATATGGAGGACCAAATGCGGTGTGGTTAATTTATGGGTAGTCTAAAGATAACTATCTTGTGTAGTTAGTACACTCAAATCTGTTAAAACAAGAAACACTGACCAATTTAATATGAGTCACATTTGCTCGTATGTATCACTATATTATGGTAATTTCTCAAAAAATGTGCACATTTCACCTGTCAATACGTTTATGTTATAACTTATTTAACGCTTGTCGTTAACTTGCCAACGTCCACTTTTCATCATCGCACCGCTCGCCACCGACTGGGCGCTCATCCTCACACCTTGCAACCTAAATGGTCGCGCACCGTGCGGTTTCAGAGGAACTTCCTCCCGCGGACGGTCCGTCTGTGGAATGAGCTCCCTGCCGAGGTTTTCCCGTTGGACTACAGTATGGGGTTCTTCAAAAGAGGAGTGTACAAGTTCTTATTGGGTCGGCAACGCGCATGTGACACCCCTGGGGTTGCAAGCGCCCATAGGCTACGGTGACTGCTTTCCATCAGGCGGGCCGTATGCTTGTTTGCCACCGACGTGGTATAAAAAAAAAAAAAAAAAACTTGTTGAAAGTGTCATACTAATGACTACTAATTTATCGTTAACCTGCTACTACTCGTATTGACGATAACCTGTGTCTGTTTATGCTTCACCTGACCACGACGTCGTTCACCTGAATTTTTATAAACAATAAGTTCTGAAATAATTAAGTGATACCGGTGCCTTTAACATTTTTGAAATGTTTGAAACGTATACAAACGACCCATAAACGAAAAAAAAAACTAAAAATAAGACATTAAACAAAACACAAAACTTTTACCTGTCGGTGCACATTCTTTGAGAAATGACCATATAGACCATAGAATTAAAAGATATAACTGTCGCTGTCTGCCTGTCCTTATGTGTGCTTAAATCTTTAAAACTACCTAACGGATTTTGAAGCTATTTAAATAGAAAGAGTGATTTAAGAGGATGATTGTAAATATTATTAATTTTGTACCCTTGCGAAGCTGAGGCGGGTTGCTAGTGGTTAATATATATAATATATTTTGCTAAGGTAACATTTTATTCCAAATTACGAAAGGAAAGCAGCATAGATAATGTGTATTTGTAATTTTATTTTCATAAAATGAACTTATAAAATACCTACACACCAAATCTATTACGGCATAAAAAACCAGACGTTTTAACACAAACATGAACCAGGCTTACAAGTTTTATCGAATCGTTATCATATACTGCGGTAAAATACCGCATCTTATGAATATTCAATAAAATTATGGTCCTATTTTGAGGCTATTACAAACAGGGTGAACGATATGAAGTGTTACCAAGTAGATTTTATTAAGTCTTGTGTCAAATTAATATCAGCTTATTATCGGAAATATGTTTTGGACTCCGCATTGAAGTCTTAGGCACGCAAACATTTGGGTTGTAGACCACAAACATAAGAATGAGACCGAAAAACCAAAAATGGCTGAAAATCGAATTTCACGTGTCATTTCTCCAGTGCAGTGAGTTTCGGATCTGGTCTATTTTGAAGAGAAAGTTGAGAGTAATTAAACATGCAATGAAGAAAGCGATCGTATTTCACTGGCACGTACCACTACTACTGGATCACAAACGTGCAGCGAGCAAATTTTTTTACCATTTGAAGACCATAGTCAAGGTAAAACGTTTCATATTGGCTAAAAGTAAATTTAATTACAAAATGTAATATTTGTAGGATCGGAACGTAAGAAGATGAGTGGAACGGAGCGTACGTGTGAGAGAAGGATGATAGACGGTGCGAGAGGGACGGGAGAACGATTTGAATGGGGAACGAAAGAATGTGTGGTGTGTAAGACGTGGTGTAAAAGAAGTAAAACAATTTAGCTGGTGAAAATAAATCTAAATTAACGAAGAAACGCATTTTATTCGGAGGCAATAGAGAATCCCACATAATTTTGGTGTCTGAAGCGGGATTGCCTCAAGAATATTTAAGAAACGACGAAATAGAAAAATTTGGAAAATTTTCATAGGAAAAAAAATGGCGTCCGATGGAAGTTTCAATTTTAATATGGTATTAGACGGAATACCGAAGTTCAGCGGCGACGATAAGGCGCATTCATCGACGAAATGGGCTCAAGATATTGAAGACAACGCAGAAATCTTCAGTTGGACGGAAGCCCAGATCCTCATTGTAGCGCGAAGATCTTTAGTCGGCACGGCGGCGCTATGGCTACAATCCGAGAAAACCTTCAAAAAATACGAAGATCTCAAAGCGGCAGTATTTAAAGAATTCCCGGATTCCATTAACATCAAGGAGATGCACGAGCTGATGGGTAGTAGAAAGAAGAAGAAGGAAGAGTCCTACTATCAGTATATGCTGGTCATGAAGGAGTTAGGTAAACGCGCAAAATTCCCAGATTACATAGCTATACAATACATTATCGACGGCATAACTGATTACGAGCTTAATAAAGCTATTTTGTACGGCGCAACTACCTATCCGGTCCTAAAAGAAAAATTACAGTTATACGAAAAGATGAAGATGAAAACGAAGAAAGAAGTGCAAGAAGTTAAACCTAATCATAATAAGATAGAAAAAGATAATATGAAGAATTATTCATCATCGTCGGCAGGTCGAAAACGGTGCTATAAATGCGGCGAAGATAATCATTTGGCTTTGACATGTACGAAGGGCGTCAAATGTTTTCGGTGTAACGAGTTTGGACATATCGGAAGTCAGTGTACATCGAACAATTTAAAAGAGCGCGGCGATGTTCCGGCGGCGAAGTCGTTTCACGATTTCCGTAACGACAAAGCGAGACAGCAATCATCGGGTTCGGCGGCGGCGACGGATAGTCGGCGGCAGTCGGCCATGTTCGGGCAATCGGCCAACGAGGAAGCGCACATCGATGACAACTTCACTATGGCGGATGTCATTGTCAGCGGCCGGTATTTGGATGTAAACAAACACGACGAAAAGATTGAAAATATTTCCGATGAGCCGATGAAGTCGATTTATTTATGCGGAATGGATGTAAGCGCATTAATTGACTCGGGTAGTGCGTTAAACCTTATTAGATTGGACGTGTTTAATAAATTAAAAGTGGAAATGTGCGTGGAGGACAAAGTGATAAACGGATTTGGACAGTCAGCGGTAAGATCGCTTGGAAAGTTTTACCAAAGTGTTATAATTGACGGGAAGTGTTATAACGATGTGATATTCCATATTGTATCCAATGATGCTATGCCATTTCCAGTAATTATAGGTCGTGAATTTCTGGATACTGTAGTGATGGTTATGCGCGAGGGTTCCGTAAAGTTCATATCAGAGGATGACGGATGGTTGGCGAGGGTGAATTGTGTGAATGAGGGTAACGTTTCAGGTCACATCCACGACAACGTTGTTAAAGAAGAGGTGGAACGACTGGTGGCTGAATACAAACCTATATAAACAAAGGAAGCGCCAATCGAACTCAAGATCATACTGAAAGATGACATCCCCGTGGCACAACGTCCGAGAAGACTTTCCTTGGCAGAACAGCAGATTGTCGAAGAGCAGGTAGATGAATGGATGCAGAAAGGAATTATACAGGTGAGTTTTTCTGAGTACACTAGCCCGTTAGTTTTAGTAAAAAAGAAAGATGGATCAACCAGAGTGTGTGTTGATTATAGACTGCTTAACAGGAAGATGGTTAAAGATGAGTTTCCTCTACCATTGATCGAAGACCTAATTGACAAGTTGAAGGATGCTAAGTTGTTCAGTGTGCTTGATTTGAAAAATGGGTTCTTCCATTTAAGGATAAGCAAGGAGTCAGTCCCATATACATCGTTTGTTACGCACCATGGGCAATGGGAATTCCTAAGAGCCCCATTCGGTTTATCAGTCTCACCGAAGTATTTCATGAGATTCATCACCATTATTTTTAAAGATTTAATTCAAGAAGGTGTTATGATGGTATTCATTGACGATATAATAATTCCAGGTCAGACGGAGCAAGATGCACTCTCAAAGCTGCAACGAGTATTGAAAGTAGCTGCGGAGTATGGTTTGGAAATTAATTGGAAGAAGGCGCACCTGATATGCAAAGAGATTGAGTACCTAGGGCATCTTATCAAAGAAGGGCAGGTACAGCCAAGTCCAGACAAAATTAAGGCAGTAGCATGTTATCCAGAACCAGGAGATTTTAAACAAGTACAAAGTTTCATTGGATTGACCTCATACTTCCGTAAGTACATACAAGATTATGCACAGATAGCAAGACCCTTAACTGACTTGATGAGAAAAGATGCTAAGTTTGTTTTTGGTCAAGAACAAAGGGAAGCCTTTAACATTTTAAAGATTAAGTTGACGAGTGAACCAGTTTTAAAGATATTCAATCCGAAGTTACACACAGAACTTCACACAGATGCGTCGAGCCAGGCTTTGGCAGGTATACTTATGCAGAGAAGTCAAGATGGAGAACTGCACCCTGTATACTATAGAAGTAGACGTACAAGTGAAGCAGAAAGTCGATATTCAAGCTATGAACTCGAAGCTCTAGCTATTGTGGAATCTGTGAAGAAGTTTCACCATTACCTATTTGGTATTCACTTTAAGATTGTTACAGACTGTCAAGCGTTTGAGCTCACTTTGAAAAAGAAAGATCTGACAGCTAAAGTGGCAAGATGGGTACTACTACTGGACCAGTATGACTATGAGATAGAACATCCACCGGGTGTTAAGATGCCACATGCAGATGCTCTTAGCCGGAATCCATACGTGGCCATTGTGGTAAGCTTGCACGAGAAGATTAGCCAAGTTCAAGAAAAAGATGAGGAGCTCAATGCCATTAAACAGCTGATTTTGAAAGATGGAAATTACAATGACTTTTATGTGCAAAATGACATACTTTACAAAGGTGATCAGCGGCAACTGGTGGTACCTAAGATTATGGAAAAAGAAGTTATCATGCAGGTACACGGTAATGGCCATTTTGCCATGAGAAAGATGAAAGAGGCCATAAGCAAAGATTATTATATAAGAAACATGGACAAGAAGATTGAAGAAGTAATTACAGGTTGTATACCTTGTTTATTAGCTACTAGAAAAGAAGGCAAACAAGAAGGCTTTTTGAATCCTATTGCAAAAGAAGGAACGCCACTGCATACGTTGCATTTAGACCACATTGGACCGTTGACTGAAACAAAGAAGCGTTACAATCATATACTGACTGTTGTGGACGCATTCACAAAGTTTGTGTGGCTCTACCCAACGAAGTCAACAACCAGTGCTGAAGTAATTAGCAGGTTGCAACTACAGCAGCAGACATTCGGTAACCCAATACGCATTATTACCGATAGAGGTACGGCATTCACGAGCGGAGCTTTCCAGAAGTACTGTGAAGATGAGAGTATCCAGCATGTGACTATTACGACTGGAGTAGCCAGGAGTAACGGCCAAGTAGAGAGAATCCATCGTATTATGATACCGATGTTGACCAAGTTATGCATAGAAGATCAGTCTCTATGGTACAAGCACGTGGGACGAGTACAGAGAGCGATAAATAGTACGTATCAGAGAAGCATAGATACCTCACCTTTCCAGCTGTTGACCGGTACTAAGATGAACTGCAAAGAGGATGTAGAAATATTAAACCTGTTGCAAAAAGAAATTATATCCCAGTTTGATGAAGAAAGAGAAATTCTAAGGCAGAAGGCCAAAGAACAGATTCAGAAGATCCAAGAGGAAAACAGAAAGAGTTTTAATAAAAAGAGGAAGCAGAGATCTAAGTATGAAGTAGGCGATCTTGTTGCGATTAAAAGAACACAGTTTGGGCCAGGTCTAAAGATTAAGCCGAAATTCTTAGGACCCTACAAGGTAACTAAGGTGAAGCGTAATGATCGCTACGACGTGGAGAAGCTTTACAGCGGTACGGAGGGGCCGAACAGGACATCTACGGCGGCAGACTTCATGAAGAGGTGGCCTGACGAAGACTGCGAGTAACTGGTAGGATTTTTAACCTTTTATTTTTGATCTTTTTGATGATGGTGATGCACGTAAGATACCTTATTTCTCGGTTACATATTTTCATAGCGTGTATTTTAAAGACGGAACCTAAGCGGATAAACCTGATCTCAGTGATCTCACAAATAAGCATTTTTAAGTTAGCTTAAATTTTAAAAATGTCAAAGATCGTTACATAACATAGACTGTTGTTAGAATATTTTTATATGTTGTTTATTTACGCTGTTACCTTAAATTTCATGTTGCGAAAATGCTGTTATTATGTAAAGTGCTATGTTGAGCACAATGTATTTAAGACAGTTGTTGTTTTGTTGGACAACTTTAACGTAAGATGTTTGAATGATGTGAAGATGAATGAACGGGAATGATATCTGAGGGCAGATATTCTGCAGGACGGCCGAGAATGTAGGATCGGAACGTAAGAAGATGAGTGGAACGGAGCGTACGTGTGAGAGAAGGATGGTAGACGGTGCGAGAGGGACGGGAGAACGATTTGAATGGGGAACGAAAGAATGTGTGGTGTGTAAGACGTGGTGTAAAAGAAGTAAAACAATTTAGCTGGTGAAAATAAATCTAAATTAACGAAGAAACGCATTTTATTCGGAGGCAATAGAGAATCCCACATATTATTTCTCTTGTGTTTTCTTACTTATAGTAATAAATTGTTGCAACTAAAAAGTCGCAATCCTTTGAAATCCTGTAGTTCTTGAAAATTATACTTAGGTACCACGCCCTGCCAGGGCCCAGAAACCATCGCTATAGTAAAATTAACATGAAAAGGTCTTCAGGTAGGCTTATTTTTATAGAGCTATTTACATGCTACAAACTCATACCAATTTCACAATGTTTACAATCCTCAAAAGTTTTTAACTGTAATATATATCAGAGTAGGTTACCAAAATTCAATCAAGGTAAGCCTACCTTTGCAATTACTTATGCACACAGAAAATTAATTAATAATTTTCGCGAAACTAAAACAAAGTTATTATCGTTGTCGTGGATTAAGAAAAAGGTCTTAAATATATAGGAGATTTTGGATATATATCGACAGTATGAAAATCTCTTCGATGAATGCTGAGTTATAATTAAAATACTAAAGTTTAAGTTTATCTTTCACCGACGAAATCAATTTGCTGATAACAAAACCTGTCAACACACCGTACCTGTTAAAGTTGAAATTGTTTAGAAAATTATTCAAGTTTTTCAATATTTCAAAATGAAAGACCTTAAACTATTAGGAGTTCGGACAGGCTTTTTGAATTTGTATAAATATAACTTTTATTGCTAGACGTAAGACATTTTCTCTTGCGCTTGATGAAAATTGAAAACAATTTGGATTTTAGAAGAGACTATTGATTTGGCTTCCTTTCATCTTGGTCAAATATTAAATTAAAAATAATTGCTCGATTAATTTCATAGAATTTTCATTTTGATGAAAACTTCTTTGAAATTGCTTAATCATTATTTTCAAAAAAGGTTAGCGTAGGTATTTCGGGTACTTTCGAAACCAGACCGAAAAGTTTCCACGAAAATGAAATTCTGTGAGCTAGAAAATGAATAAAAAGAAATTCTATTTCTAAATCACGTTTATTGATGATGTTTCAGATGAATCGCCCTTCTCTCAATTGTATCTACATTATAAACTCAAATTTTGGATACTACGTTGTAACTAAATAACTCCAAATGTAAAACGACATATAAAAAAAAACGGTGAATAATGGAAAAACAATTAAGTCTCAAATAGAGAGCTGTAAGGCTGCGTTTCCACCAGAGATGTGCGAGGATATGTTTCCATACAAATGACAACTCGCTCTAGTCATTAATAGGTGTAATTTATGATAGGTATGGAATATTTAGGCATGGAAACACATCCTCGCACATCTCTGGTGTGGTGCTAATAAGCACAACAATTGTATAAATGCGCCAAGACGTGATATACGGGATTATGTTAGTAGGTCAAATAAGACGACTGCTTTTTAACTCCCAAGCGTATCGCTTCTTTCAAAACCAGCATAAAATAGACCCTAATGGGCTGGCCACGACATTGGTCTAAGGCAAACAGCGACGAACGAATCAAAAAAGTGTGGAAAGTCAGCCATTTTTGTTTACATTTTTTTGTTTTCTACTGACAACTGGTTCAGCCATATAATTATGAAAGGAGAAAACAGGAGAATTGTTATGCAGTTTGTGAATTTAAAATGTTCTGGGGCCAGGGCTATTCACAGGTTATTGTTATTGATAGCTACGACTATTTGAAGATTATACTAGTACTGGTGTCTGCCAGAGGTAAGGTAATGCTGTTTACTGAATAACAAATCCCGAGGTCTCCCCTCTCTACCCCTTTTCCAACCCGCGACATGCGGCGGATGCTAATTTGTTTCCCTCGTGTGTTTAATGATTTCTTTTTCAATTGAATTGTATCTTCTTAATAATATATTTCTATATGATTTAATTTACACAATACTCACATTACTGATTACCCTTAAATGTATATGAAAATGCTTATAGTTATTTACGTAGGTATTCATTTTTTGAACGAATCGATGAGTTGGAGCGGGATGCCGATATGGGAACTCCCTCTCGTACGTATGGTTTTCCGCTAAGCCGGTCGCCTTACGCCGCGGCCACGACATCGGTCTAAGGCGACTGGCTTAGCGGAAAACGTATAGTGCTCCCTCTCGTACCCATATCGGCATCCCGCTCCAACCAACTCCAACCAACTCATGGATTCGCTCGCCGCTGGTCGCCTTAGACCAATGTCGTGGCCAAGGGGCGTTAGACCAATGTCGTGGCCGGGTCATAATCCTTTTTGAATACTATTACTTCGTACAACTCGTCTCTTTCTCACTATTACATTAGTCAGACTGAGTGATAAGGACACGCACATTCAGGAGATGCTACACGTTGATACTTTTTTCTTCTGAAATAATTATATTATCATGTGTGTTTATGTTATCATGTCTAAGTTATCTTTAAACAAATGCTTACATACCTATATTACTCAGTTAGAGTCACGGTGCGCCCGCAAGTAGAACATTTCGATACATGTTCAAACATTTTTTTTTTCCACGAGGGTGACAGTTGGAGCCCGAGTGAAACGAAAAGAAAAGAAGAAGGCTCAAAGTCACCCAAAGGGCAATGGAGAGGGCTATGCTTAGGAGTCTCTCTGCGTGATCGGATTAAAAATGAGACTGTTATAAATCCTACTTGCACCCTTTCTGGCTGATCTAGCTTTTCTCCAGCACCGCACTTCCCTTCCCTCAAGTCTATAATAACTCTCACAATAGACCCCTCTTCAGTTCGAGTCCTACTCCCAAACACAACGTCACGCGTTGTCCGCGTTTACCCTTGAGGGTCGCCCTGGCCTTCAAGGCCTAATAATCTAAGGTCATTTTAAATGTAAAAGTAGTGTTAAGTGAAATAAACTTTTTTTAAAAATGACCTCGAGTGTTTTCGTATAACAAATGGTGGCAGCGGTGGGATTTTCTTTAAAGAATCCCCGGAAAACGCTTCCGAAAAAGAAAAACGATGTGGTGAAAATGCAGTGACAAACTCTACAAGTTCTCAAATTCCAATTCCAATTCGTCTTACGAGACACTGTCTACGGACATATTTCTACATACAATTCCAAACTCTGTCTCAAGGACAGTAGTCTCCAATTCCTACTAAATCTGCAGTCTACGGACGTCGCATCTACAAGTTCCAAAATCTATCGCAACAAATTCCTACTAAATCTGCAGTCTACGGACGTCGCATCTACAAGTTCCAAAATCTATCGCAACAAATTCCTACTAAATCCGCAGTCTACGGACGTCGCATCTACAAGCTCCAAAATCTACCCCAAGGACGTTACATCTAATAAAGTGCAAAAGTTCCTGAGTTCCTGTATTCCGAGTTCCTGAGTTCCTGAAAATGACACGTTTACATGTGATCATAATTTCTCTGTGAGTACTTTCCATTTTCTTCAAAGTGATTATTAGTGCCGTGTTGTGTAAGTGCGTGAAGAATCCTTACTACTTAAGTAGCTAACTCCTATTCGTAAATAATTTAGCATCCTGATTCATTTAACCGCGTTTCATATCTCTAAGTGTATTGAGCATTCTGGGCGATTGGCCGCCCGTTACACCGTCGCAATCTAGTAAAGATAATCAATCTATTAATTTCACAAAATGACGGAGACAGCCGGAGTGTCTGGCAAAGCTGCTGTCGAAGCAGGCTCTCTAAAAGCAGACGCTCAAAACTTGCCAAAACTGATGTTATCGGAAATTCCCTTAAATGTAATTCTCAAATTCATAAAGCCATACGATGGCTCCAGAGAAAAATTAAACGCGTTTGTTAATAATTGCGCAAATGCTATTTCATTAACCTCTAAGAGCCAGGAGAGCATAGTGCTTAAATATATAATAAGCCAACTCGAAGGCATGGCCGAAGTGGCTTGCTCCATTAAAGAGTTTGATAATTGGCAAACACTAAAAGAATTCCTAAAAACACAATTTGGGGAAAGAAAACACTATGCTCACCTGCTGACAGATTTACAAGAATGCAAACAAGGTCCAAATGAATCTGTAAATCAATATTCGCTCAGAATCGAGCCTTGCTTGTCTCAGTTACTTACTGAAGTAACAATGTCTTGCCCTAAGAAAATGGAACTGGCAGGCCGACTCGCTTCTATGGAAGACCTCGCTCTTAATTCGTTCATAATGGGTATCAACCCCAAAATATCGCTGGCCTTGCGTTGCAAGTCCCCCAAGACGCTCAATGAAGCGATCAACCTTGCCTTGTCTGAAGACAGAATTCTCAATTACCTTAATAAAAAACCTAACATGCCTTTTAATAAGGCTCCAGCCACAGTTAATCCAAGCACGTCCACAAATAATACATTCCGACCCAGGACCACCACAGACGAGCGTCCAAAGGTGGTGTGTCGTTATTGCAAAATTCCCGGACATACACTCGAAGAATGCCGCAAAAGGGCATTTAATAACAGACGATTTAGTTCAAATAACACTTCGACTCCCCCTGCTCGCCCTGTCAATTTCCTCCAAGAGAATGAAGGCGTTGACGAAGTAGATCTCTCTTCAATTCATTTAAACGAAAATTAGGCTCGGAACGGTGTCGTCCGAGTCCTAAAGTTGTATCAGGCACCGAACCTTCTCAGTCTATTCTCCAACAAAGAAATACAAGACAGTATCAAAACCTCATAAGTCCATTCCCTGAAAAAATCTACCAAATTGATATCAGACGCGATAGGTACCTTCCGTATATTAATGTGCCGACATCTGTAAGTTCAAAGCCCTTAACTTTTTTAATCGACACTGGTGCGTCTGTCTGTCTGATAAAAAAAAGTTCTATTGACAAGGTCGCAAAATTATTTCATAGTGTGATTGGCGTCAAAGGAATTGATTCCACTAACGAACCAATCAGAAGCCTTGGGCATATTCAACCCCAAATTAACCTTTCTGGCGACCTTGCTATAACCAATGACTTCCATGTCATGGGAAAAATCGAGATACCATATGACGGTATTATTGGCAATGATATGTTTCTCAAGTATGGTTGTAACATCAAGTATGGAAATAAATGTTTAGAATTAAACAATCAAAAAGTTAAGCTCACTTTTGAAGAACCAAACTATAATGTTCCCCCGAGAACTGAAACAATAATAGAATGCACCGTAGTAAATCCTGAAATAAAAGAAGGAATTTTCACTGACCAACATTTAACCGAATCCCTGCTAATAGCTAACTGTATTGTGAAGGTAAAAGAAAACAATCGCATCAATCTATCTATAATAAATACGTCCGAAAACTCTGTTACACTAAATCCTGACCTTAAACTGAAAATTGACCCACTTGACGTAAAATTAGCCTATTCCATAACTGGTGACACTGCCAGACGTACTGAAGAAGTCCTGAATTCACTACGAATTTCTCATTTAAAATTACGAAGAAGCAAATGCCCTGACGGAAATCTGTTCTCAATACTCTGACATTTTCCACCTTCCAGGTGACAAACTAACGTCTACTCCTAATATCGAACACAAAATCCGAACCAATAATGAGACCCCTATCTACACTAAGTCTTATAGATTCCCAGATGTACACAAAAACGAAGTCAGTAAACAAGTGGATAAAATGCTGGAGCAAGATATAATAAAACCTTCAATTTCCCCATGGTCATCTCCTATTTGGGTCGTTCCCAAAAAGTTAGATGCTTCAGGAGAACAAAAATGGCGAGTAGTTATTGACTATCGCAAACTTAATGATATAACAATCGGCGAAACCTACCCCATACCTCAAATTACAGATATTTTAGATCAATTAGGCAACAGTAAATATTTTTCTACCCTTGATCTAGCCTCCGGGTTTCACCAAATAAATATGTCTCCTGAAGACGCAGAGAAAACGAGTTTCTCAGTTCCGCAAGGTCAATTTCAATTTAATAGAATGCCTTTTGGCCTAAAAAACGCCCCGTCTACATTTCAAAGGTTGATGAATAATTGCCTTACTGGTATCCAAGGTGTTCGTTGTTTTGTCTACCTAGACGACATCGTGATCTATTCCTATGACCTTGCGTCCCATATAGATAATCTATCAGCTGTTTTTGACAAATTGCGAAACTATAACCTGAAACTACAGCCAGACAAATGCGAATTCCTACGGAAAGAAGTTACTTATCTCGGACATGTCATTAGTGACAAAGGTGTAAAACCAAATCCTGAAAAAATCAAAGTCGTCACTGAATTTCCCATTCCAAAGTCTCCGAAGGACATCAAATCCTTCTTAGGCCTTGTATCCTATTACCGAAGATTCATTCCCGATTTTTCTAAAATATCTAAGCCTTTGACGCTCCTTTTAAAAAAGGATACCCCCTTTAACTGGGGTCACGAACAACAATTAGCATTTGAAACCTTAAAAACGAAACTAACAACGGCCCCAATTCTAATTTATCCCGATTTTACGAAACCCTTTATTTTAAATTGTGATGCTTCCAATTACGCTATTTCTGGCATCTTGTCCCAAGGCCAAATTGGCAAAGACCAACCAATAGCCTATGCTTCTAGAACACTAAACAAAAATGAATGTAACTATAGCACAACCGAAAAGGAATTGTTAGCTATAGTACATTTTTGTAAATATTTCAGACCTTACCTATATGGCAGAAAATTCTATATTGTGACAGATCATCGCCCTCTAAAATGGTTATTTAACCACACCGATCCCAGCAGTAAACTGCAACGCTGGCGTCTGAAATTGGAAGAATACGAATATGAAATAATTTACCGCAAAGGTAAACTGAATTGTGCAGCTGATGCACTATCCCGATATCCGATTTCTGACAACCATGTCTTACCACTATTACCTATCAATGAAGAAAGTGCAAACACTAACGGAAATCCTGTTCAGTCTCCGGAAGAAATAGACATCTATAATGATCCACAACCAGGAACATCTTTTGAACCTGATAACCCTGATCCATTCGGTCTTCTCGACCTTCCGTCGCTATCTCCAGACCCACAATTCTCTCCGACCAATTTTGACTCTCTTTTTGAAAGCCTTAATGAATTAAATTCACCATCCCTAGAGGTACAACCCACAGAAACAAACCCCACTCAAAACTTACCTGAAGTAACTACCCCTGCAAATGATGACTCATATTCAAAGTTCTTGAAATCACCTCCCGATGTAAATTATGATACAATTATAACTGAACACAATGACAACCTTCTGAAGAGCCCATTTAAAACCATAATTATTCCCACTTCATTAGACCTTGACGAAAGTGTACCTTACGTACAAGATTTTCTCAGTTCCCTGCCAGAACCAGAAAAAGTTTTGCAGTCTGAAAAAACTCTGCTATCCTTTCAAGAAATCAACCATGATGGCAAAACGTTTATAACATTATTTACAAAAGTTCATCATTTTGATGACAACCCCTATGTTGACATATTCGAATCATTGATAAACCTCCGAAATCATTTAGCCTCAATCAACGAAGAAAACAATTCCCCGAAAAAAGACATAAGTATTTCCGATTTTAAAAACCCATTCAACAAACATTCCTATTCTAAAATTTACAATATGATAGCATATATTTTCAATGGTACGGGTATACACGTACATATATATCGTGATAAGATTATTTACCCTACGTTAAGCGAAATCCCGAAAATCCTGAAGGAGAATCATGACATTCCAATTGCAGGCCACTTAGGCGGATCCCGTATGTATAATAGAATACGAGAGCAATATTTTTGGAAGAACATGCGAACAGACATTGAAAATTACGTCAAAAAATGTCCCTCCTGTCAAGCTAACAAAGCCCTTATGAATTAATTTTTGGACATAAACCTTCCCTTCCAAACTCGATTTACGAAAGTGCACCTGATACAACTTATTGCGAATACCTAAAAATGCTTCGACACCGTCTTCAACATTCTCGTAATAAAGCCCTAGAAAACATTCAAAAGTCTAAAGAGACTTCTAAAACTTACTATGATTCTAAAACTAAATCTGCAACTTACCATGTAGGCGACTACGTCTACCTAAAAAATAACCTTCGACTTCGTAAAGCCCTTTCGCCGGTCTGGAAAGGACCTTACAAGGTAGTTAAAATAAACGGTAGAAATACCCTGACATTACTTATAAACCGAAGGCACGTGGTCCATCATTATGACCAACTTAAATTAGCGTATAGATCTAACAATTAAGAATTGATTTTATCCCTTATCTGTATTAAGTAGCATTTAGATATATCATAATTATATATTATTTTCTTTTTCAGTGCCCCTCTCTTAGTGCATTCACAACCAAATTTCATTGAACCAGTACAAAATGGTCCCGGCATTTATTTGGACCCAATCGGACAACTTAAAATAGTCAATGGCTTTTTAGACGTAGTTATACCGATAGACATTAGTTTTATAAAACCACATATTGATAATCTGAACGGTGTGATAGGCACCTCGAAGTTTATATGTGGGCAGAGCGACCTGATAACGCCGAAGGAATGCAATAATATATTTCAACCACTCAATACGAGGTATAATGATATAATTAGAAATTATGAATCTATTTCACACCTGGTTACATATAAGTCTAAAAGAAGTGCATGGTTTGGTGGCGTAGGCACCGTTTTTAAACACTTATTCGGCACAATGGATCAGGATGATGCCAGTATGTATAACAACGTCATTCAAAACCTAGAAAACGACCAAAAAGACATCGCAAAATTAGTGAAAAGTAATATTTTAATAACTTCGACAACCTTAGAATCACATAAAGAATTTTTAAATAAAATAAATGTCAATGAACAAAGATTGAATGACGCAGTTAACCTACTCAGCTTGTCGCTGAAAAATTTAACTTTAATTAGTAATAGTTTAGAAATAAGGTCAAATGTATTAGAACTGTTAAGTATAATAGAGAATAACCTTTTAACCTTGTCTTTTAAATTAGAAGACATTATAAATGCAGTTATGTTAAGCAAATCTAATATTTTATATCCGACCATAATTACCCCACAGCAACTGTTTACAGAGCTAGTGAATCATTATAGGTTTTTACCTAAATCTCACGAACTACCTTTGGCATTGCACCTCGACTACATACATATATTAACAAATATCTCTGATATATCTAGCTTTTATGTTGACAAAACAATTGTCTTTATATTGAAAATACCTTTAGTTTATTCCCAGGAATACAATATCTATCATAGCATATCTTCCCCGGTGGCCTATAGAAACATAACACCGCCCGCCTACGCGATGATTTTGCCCACCGTGAGTTACTTAGCAATAAGCAGAGATAAGGCACGTTATTGTAAGTTAGAACATTTATCTAGCTGTAAGAACCTTATTGATAACTTTTATATTTGTAATATTGATAAGATTTATTCCACTACGTCCTCGCCTATCTGCGAAACTGAAATTACAACAAAATTATTACCTTCCAAACCGAATGATTGTAAAACAAAATTATTGTATGGAAATATGGAAATTTGGCATAAACTCAATAATAACAGATGGCTTTACGTTATTTCTGAAAAGACCAAATTATGTGTAGAATGTCAAAATAATTCTAACATATTCGAAATAGATATTCAAGGTACTGGTCTGTTAACATTACCGAATAAATGCACTGCATATTTCAAGGATATGCAGCTAATTTCTAAGGGCAGTATGAAATTGGATTTAAAACCTGTCGTATCTGATTTCAGTCTTATTGACGATCAGTGTTGTAATTATTATAAATTTAAGAGCCTTCAGCAAAACATACCATCTGTAAATTTAAAAACATTGAACCCTAATTTTGTTAAATCAGACGATAATTTAAAACTGATTGAAGATCTAGACAGAATTATTAAGAAACCCCACATTGTTTATTATGGTAACTTTTATTCGAGTTCTGTAATTCTAGTTATAAGCATTTTACTATTATACCTATTTTATAACGTTATGAAAAAACGATGTTGTAAAGGGCGTCCCTGTCTATTGCCAAAACCTGAACCAATCCCCATACCTTCTAATCAAACCGAAATCGAACTAAATGATCTTCCCACACCAGCTCCTGTACCGAGGCTCAGATCCTCATAAACTTCACTCCTTAAGAGTGGAAGTTTCTTTTCACCCCGGGAGATGTTATAAATCCTACTTGCACCCTTTCTGGCTGATCTAGCTTTTCTCCAGCACCGCACTTCCCTTCCCTCAAGTCTATAATAACTCTCACAATAGACCCCTCTTCAGTTCGAGTCCTACTCCCAAACACAACGTCACGCGTTGTCCGCGTTTACCCTTGAGGGTCGCCCTGGCCTTCAAGGCCTAATAATCTAAGGTCATTTAAAATGTAAAAGTAGTGTTAAGTGAAATAAACTTTTTTTAAAAATGACCTCGAGTGTTTTCGTATAACAAGACCATCCGCAGTAGAACCAAAGTAATCGAAATAGCTCTCCGAATCGCTAAACTGAAGTGGCAGTGGGCGGGGCACATTGCGCGTAGAACCGATGGCCGTTGGGGTGGGAAGGTTCTTGAGTGGCGGCCACGTACCAGAAGGCGTAGCGTGGGTAGGCCCCCCACAAGGTGGACTGATGACCTGGTGAAGGTCGCAGGAGTCCGCTGGATGCGGGTGGCGCAGGACCGGTCATTGTGGCAATCTTTGGGGTAGGCCTATGTTCAGCAGTGGACGTCTTTCGGCTGATATGATGATGATGATGATGATGATTATATATGAAACTTTACTATAAATAAATATTAGTATTAACGTAAAAATTTGTTCCACAATATGTGTCTGTCTAACACGTCAAAAAAGTGTGGAAAGTCAGCCATTTTTGTTTACATTTTTTTGTTTTCTACTGACAACTGGTTCAGCCATATAATTATGAAAGGAGAAAACAGGAGAATTGTTATGCAGTTTGTGAATTTAAAATGTTCTGGGGCCAGGGCTATTCACAGGTTATTGTTATTGATAGCTACGACTATTTGAAGATTATACTAGTACTGGTGTCTGCCAGAGGTAAGGTAATGCTGTTTACTGAATAACAAATCCCGAGGTCTCCCCTCTCTACCCCTTTTCCAACCCGCGACATGCGGCGGATGCTAATTTGTTTCCCTCGTGTGTTTAATGATTTCTTTTTCAATTGAATTGTATCTTCTTAATAATATATTTCTATATGATTTAATTTACACAATACTCACATTACTGGTTACCCTTAAATGTATATGAAAATGCTTATAGTTATTTACGTAGGTATTCATTTTTTGAAATGCTGTTTGTCGCATGTATATGAGTACCTGTATAAAATGCACCAACTTACGGTGCCTTGTCTTTGGAATAATATTATGTATATTAAAAAATAGTTGATCCAAGTTGATTAATTACAATAAATAGGTATTGAAGTTAGTAGCCTGGACAAATATTACGCCAAAAAAAAACATGACTATTTCTAAGTAACTTGTGAAGCATTCAACAGTTAGTTCCTCTCAATTCGTAGAGTTAGAAAAACATATTACGATTCTCGATTTAAATTTCACCCTTTACTGAACTTTTGAATTGAAATTTTGATCAAAATAGGTACCGTTGTATTTCGATCAAAATTCCCAGTTCTAAACTTTTACTTAGCGAAATATCCGATTCATAAAATATTTTCTCCCATATTTGTAAAATATCAATCCCTCTATCGCCTTTTATTAGTCTGCCTTCACTTTGGAACTCAAATAATCCCCACAATATTCGTGAGAGCTGTAAAGCCGCGTTAAAATCATTCGGACGACAAAAAAATCTCTTCGTATCAAATGTACAAATACGTACACGAATGTTATTTGCACAAATTCGGTTACGGCGTAATAATATTTTTACGGTTTTTACGGTACTTTAGTCGTTAATGGTGCGAGGGAAAGTTAGTCGGTTCCAATAATAAAGGCAAAATAAGGTGGGTGATTCCATTGTGAAGAATTGGGAGCACACAATCGGCTTGGATCGTACTTGGATATTAAAATATCTTTACGTGGGCGGCCAAAGTATATTCAGGAAGTAAGTATCGGAGCTTGTAATAATAAAGTTATATTACTGCTGAAAACTAATCCGAGATGAGGGTACGGATATGTGCTTTTGCTTGGAAAGGAAATGGAAGTTTTGAATTTACTGCCATTAGAACAAGCCAGAGGATTTCAAGTTGAATTTGCATAAAATTTGAACCTTTGGTGGGGTTTTAATGAGACCGAAGCGTAATATTTAAAAACAAAATGTCCTAAGCACGGAATTCTGAAAATACAAGTGTTTTAAGTACGAATTTCCTAAAATACTTGTCTTGTTTTTCCGAAACTTATGTACGGATAAAGATGATATTTACCATTAGCTTTCGATGAAGGAAAACATCGTGAGGAAACCTGCATACATCCGCGAAGAAATTCAAAGGTGTATGTGAAGTGAAGTTCCCAACCCGCTTAGGCCAGCGTGGGGACTATAGCCCAATCCCTCTCATATATGAGAGGAGGACTGGGCCCAGTAGGGTGGTCCAAAAAAATCTTTTTTTAATATTCCCGCTCCACAGGGCTTATTATTGTACATGTCGCTTAAAAGTATAATGTATACCAATTTTCAGAGTAATCGAGCATCATTTAGAGGTCGCTCAAAATTCGACAATTTGGCAGTGGGTACATAAAATGTATGAAATGAAAATCTCCTCTATTTTTTTTAAACTGGTGTGAGTTTCCATAGCTTTAACTATAGATTTTCAACAAGGCCCACTCATTTCAGCATATGCTGGCTGCTTCAATTTTAGAATTTTAGTGAAGTGTACATCTTTTATTTGTATGAGATCAGCGAAAGTTTAACCGTTTTGAGCGACCAGTAAATAATCAGCAAATTACCTCAAATTTGGTATATAGACTACTTTTATATAATAGAACAAGTGAGGCCATGTGGAGGTAAGATTTTTAGAAAAAAAATTTTCTTCATACTGTCCTGGACCACCCTAGTGCCCAGCAGTGGGACATTATTATAGCCTAAAATATTATTATACTTAATATTATATACTTGTCCTGTAGTTGTGGTGGTAAAGCGTCTAATCGTTTGTCGTTGTTGCCATCACGTTCTAATAAGTATGATGAATAGGGTTAGGATTTTGGTGGCATTTATGGAACAGAGAGCAGTGGAGTCGATGTTACAAACATTTTTTACTTGAATAAATGATTAACTTATAAAATAATAACAAAATAGTGTTTAGTTCAAGCTGGATTTATCAATAAATTTAAATAAATAACATGAATTTTATTTTTAAGAATCTAGAAAAATATAAATTTACAATAAAAATGTTGACAAATAAGAAAATATATTTATTTGATTTTCAAGGTTCTAGTTTTCTCGAAGCCCATAAATATTATATAATAATCATAAGCTACATTATAAAAAAATGATTGAACTTCATTTCATAGGTAGTCAAATATTATTACAATAAAATTATTTAATACTTAAAATGGGCGAAACCCTGTTAAAAAGAATATATTTATGTATTATTTTTGATTAATGAATTATTCAATCAATCATAAACAATTTGAGCAACGACTCCACTGTTCTCTGTTCACTTAATGCCACCAAAATTCCTAACCCTAATGATGAAGCTACCTGAACTAAATAGAACAATCTCATTTATGAAAATCATTACAATAAATGGCCGTAAGTAATGGACATCGGTTCTTGGGAAAGAGACTCGGCTTCATAGAGCGTTGTCCCTCTTTAACTTATTGACATTTATGTAATATTATTTGTCTCTTTCCCAATATCCGATGTGCATTACTTAAGACCGTTTACTGGACAGTCAAAGACAAAATAAGGTGTACACAAAAATGTTCAAAAATATGTCCCAGTGCACTCTAATTCTGTGTACGAGTAATAAGAACATCGTAACATATTTATGAGCGGATTCTTTCGATACTTATTTTTGTACTTTACTGTAAGTATAATAGCAACTTAGCAACTGCAAAATAGATAGATGATTTACATGAGATGGAACGAGATGGAGATATTTACCCTCTCAGCATAAAACATGACACAAATCAACTGTTACATCATAAAATTTAAACCACTATAAGATATTAGTCTGTTCCTGCAGATTGTTCTATGGTAAACTGTGACTAATTTGTTTATTTGGTATTTTACTATTTAATAAGTAGTATATTATTATTTTTAATTGACTTCGAAAAAGAAGGAGGTTCCCAATTCGACAGAATTTCCTTGTTTTGTATGTATATTACTCGAATCTTCGAGAATCGTGAACCGATTTTATTTTACGGACCAGTATAACCTCGATATGGTCCCATTGGCACCAAGTTAGTCTGATGATGGGATCTTGGAGAAATTGGTTAAAGCCGGTTTTTTTGTGTAAATGTGTTGGTTTTTGAGTAAATGTCTTTCTAATAACATAACTTGTAGGTTTTGCGTAACTGAATTTGTGTATTCATAATAAATCATAGTCCAAACATTTCATAGAAATATTATTATCGTCAGAAACTTTAGGAAGTCATTACGAAAATTAAATTCGTTCCTAAAATGCGTGGGTGTTATAATTCGGGCAGACTCCCACACACGTCATTAGTAGCATAGAAAATTGAAAATGTTTCCAAAATTACTTAGCTTAAAGGCTTTCCTTTTATCTTTATTGCCTAGATTTATTGCCGTGTGAAATTGAAACTGCGCAACTAGAAATTACCCAAATCATTGTACTGGCTGAAAAGAGACGAATAGTTTCGCACGCGAGTTACTGGCGCATTACACAGGTGCAGTCGTGCTAGGTGTGCTGTGGCCTTACCGCGCGAGAACTACGAAATCCGCAAATTTCGAGGATTTGTCCCTGTGGAATGACAGTCTAGCTAGCAAACATCTTTCACACATCAGTATTGTTAGACAGTGAGACAGCTATACGCAGTACTTATTTGTATTCTATAGTTATGTGGCTTCAGAGACTTCTGACATACTCGCAAAATTCATAGGAAGTTCGAGCCCTTAGGGGTCATACTTTTCATGGGGGTCAATAAAATGGCGTTCGTACTGCGTCAGGGGAAGTTCTTGCGTCTCACATGGATATGGGAAAGTAAATAAACAATTGTTCACTTCCCAAAGTAATATAAGAATAAAAGTGTTAGGACTTTTACTGTCATGCACATTACATTTTATATTCATACAACTGAATCGTCATTTTGCTGTCACTAGAACGACTACTTCTGAAACTTGATCTTATTTAAAAAAAAACCACTGGCAGCGGAAAATAAAAATAATCAAATATACAGGGTATTCGTGTTGATTTGCATTAAATTGGACACGTTACTTGGGACATTAATAAAAGTTGCCTGGTATATCAGCTTTTGTTAAATTAGAAAAAAAAATTGTTTCAAGTTTTCATACATAATAAATGAAATAGTAAGTGTGAGAGAACCTTAAGAATAACATAAAAAAAGTTAATCTCAGGTGACTGACGGCAGATGTCAAAATAAGTAACATTTGATTGTAATAAAGGTTGCAATACACTTGTTCAGTCATTAAACTTATTTTTTTAATAACTCAATAACAGTAAGAGTACTAAGAGTTAAGACACTAGTTTCTTAGAGAAATTAATTATATTTGACCTAAATTAGCCTCTAACGTGCACACTGTAAGTTGCAATAATTTCTCAGGATCGTTTTTCATAGCACCAACGGATCCTAGTGAAGTGCTTAATCTAATAAATAGACTTGACCTAAGCAGTGCTCCAGGTTCTGACGGAGTTACTAATCGACTTTTAAGAGCTATTGGCGATGTCATATCTCCTCCACTTGCGGCCATCTTCAATTTAAGCATTGCATCGGGTACTTTTCCTCGGGAATGGAAAACTGCCACAATTGTCCCCATTCATAAAGGCGGATCTACCGTGTTGCCTAGTAACTACCGTCCTATCTCTCTTCTTGGAGCTTTTTCCAAGTTACTGGAACGTGTAGTTAATAAGCGCCTCGTCAATTTTTTGGAGCAAAATGGCCTTTTGTCAGAGCGTCAATTCGGTTTTCGCCATGGAAAGTCTACGGAGGATGCCGTTAAGCTTCTGACCGATATAGTTGTCTCACACCTTGACGAGGGTAGAAACTGCATCGGCGTCTTCCTGGACTTGGCGAAGGCCTTTGATACAGTGTCAGTGCCCATCCTGCTCAAGAAACTAGAATTGTTTGGAATACGTGGAACTCCTCTGAACTGGTTTTCTAGTTACTTGACAGGCAGAAGTCAGCGTGTGTGCCTATGTAATGTAACTAGTGCCTCAAATACTGTATCATTTGGCGTCCCTCAGGGTAGTGTACTTGGACCTACGCTATTTCTGGCATACATTAATGACATAACGTCTCTGAACCCTACTAACAGTGAAATCCTGTGCTACGCCGATGATACAGCCTTAGTGTTCTATGGTGAATCTTGGAAAGCAGTGCAGGACGCGGCCACGTCCGGACTTCGTCTTTTATCCCGATGGCTAAATGATAACCTCCTCACCCTCAATTCGGAGAAAACAAAGTTTATAAACTTTCACAAAACGGCTGCCTCCAGTCCCCCTTCCTATTTGTCCCAACTAAAGGTTCATAGTGACCACTGCCCTGCGCAGTCTGACTCTGTAGTCTCGGTGTGCTCTTGTAGGCGTATAGGAAGAGCCAGCTCTATTAAATATTTGGGCGTTGTATTAGACGAGAATCTGAACTTCAAATGTCATATTTCGGCAACTGCAGGTAGGATTCGCAAATTAATGTACACCTTTAAACTATTACGGGATGCGGCCAATGGTGCGTTACTTAAAGCAGTGTACTTGTCACTCGCTCAATCGATTTTAAATTATTGCATACTTGTATGGGGAGGCTGTGCTAAAACTACCCTTATAGTGCTGGAGAGGGCTCAAAGAGCTATTCTCAAGGTTTTACTGGGAAAGCCTCGAAGATTTTGTACCGCTGATCTTTTCAAAGAAGCACAGGTCTTGAGCGTACGGCGATTGTACTTGTTGCGTCTCACCACCTATGTGCACCGTAGAGTCTGGAATTCGCCTGATCATAGCTCATTACTACTAAGAAGAGTCTACAAGATCCCTACGGTTCGTGTGAATTCAGCTTTTGCAAAGAGATTTTGTGCATTTCTTTTTCCGCTTGTGTATAACAGAATGGTCAAGATTTGTGACATAAAAGACTGCAACTCATCCCAGGCTAAGCGTAGTATATTTTCGAATATTGTTCTTTGGAGTTACAGTGAATCGGAAGACATTCTGCGCTTAAACTAAAGTATATATAACAGTAGCGGACGACAGCTTTGCCTATGCTGTCGTCCGATCCCAAGAGATTTGTTTATTCCTCGCAGGGCTACTCTTTATTGGATTTTTGCCATCTTTAGTCATTTACACATTATTGCTCGCACACTATCTTCACCCACACACACACACACACACACATATATATACTACTTACACATCACGTACACAAACCCATCATTTAAATGTTCATTCTGTTAGTTACTATACCAATAGTTTAATTTTTAACCTAACATTATATTAGATATATTAAAATGTTCAAAACCTGTTAGTTCACTTGCGCTTCGCATTATTTTTGGAAATTCTGTTTGATCTGGCCCCCACGATACAGGCCTTGCCTAGTGTGGGGATCACTGTAACACTTATCAGTATGCAATGTATTTTTTGGCTAATAAACATATTTTGATTTTGATTTGATTTGATTTGATTTAAATAAACTTCACTTGAATTAAAAGCAAATGAAGAAAAACACCCTGTAGAATAGAAATGAAATTATATAATCGATACATCAAATTATGAAGGGTAGCTAAATAATGCATTTGTGACTTATTTTTATAATTAGAAGATTCTTATGTAAATTAGAGATCTTCGCTGGTGTCTGTACCCTTGTATATTATGATAGAAAACGTACCTGTACTTAAATAACCATTTCCTGCACTTTGTTATATAAATATTTATTCATAAATATTTATATAACAAAGTGCAGGAGAATTTATATAACAAATTAAGACAAGATATTGACTAAAACATTAAAATAATTATAAGAAGTTAAAATATTTCTAAATTTAATAATTTTGTGTTACCAAAAGTTTTGGTTTCATATTTCACTTAAATGAGCCAGAAAAATGCTTAATTTACTTGCGTGAAACCGCAAAATGGTCCATATTACTCAATTGAGGAAGGAAATGGTAAAATTTTTATTTCAACAGTTAAGTGGAAAATTGCGGTAAAGCATTTATGTTATCTTAGGGGCACTCACTAATTAATTCAATGATAATATTATTTATATAGTATTACTAATTTTAGCGTTGCGTGAGATATTGTATCAATATGTTTTTTCGGAAGTTATGTACGGAATATATCAACTGGTATTTACCATTGGATCTCGGTGAAAGAAAACATCGCGAGTCCTTCTCATATGAGATTTGATGGTCATGATGGAATGAGAGGAGGCCTGTGCCCAGCAGTGATACTTATAAAGGCTTGAATATTATATTATTATTATTTGAACAACTTTTTATAAATTACTCAAAACATAAACTTACGTCATTTTGTCAAATCAAAAGCAATCCTGTGCTGCATAAGCACTGTGATTTAGATGCCATTTTTGAGTTCTTTCTACATTTAATATGTAATAAAACTTGTTGAGGTGTGTAGGTACGTATATTATAGGTCGTTATTTCTGTGTCTTATTTTGCATAATAAATACACATGTAATTTTGTTCGTGGACTTACTTTTCAGCATAATAACTGGATAGTAAAATGTTCAGGTCAGACTATTTTAATTCTTGAGCCCAGCATCCCATTTAGAGCCGACCGGCATATCCAGAACTGACGGCAAGAGACCTGATGGTATGTCTTTGGTTCCGTGGAGTATGGGACGGGTGCTGGTGTGGGATGCAACCTGTGTAGACACGCTAGCCCCGTCTCATCTCCACCGAACCTCTGCGAGGGCAGCGGCAGCAGCAGAGGCGGCCGAAAAAGCCAAGGTGGGAAAATACAGTGGTCTCGGCGCCGAATATAATTTCGTTCCTTTCGGCGTCGAGACCTTTGGTCCGTGGGGTCCTAGCGCTCTGAGTCTCTTCAAAGACCTATCGAAGAGACTCAGAGACGCCACGGGAGACCCAAGAGCTGGCAGCTTCCTCGCTCAACGCATTAGCTTGGCAATCCAGCGAGGAAATGCTGCCAGCGTCCTGGGTACCATGCCGCAGGGGTCTGTTTTAGATTTATTTTAGATTTTATTTAGTTTTATTTTAGATTTTATGTAGTTTTAGTTTAGTTATACTTTTTAAATAAAATTTTGTATTTGTAGTTTGTATAAATATCACTGTCAAAAGTTCATTCTTAGAATTCGGCAACCATAGATTCGAATATCAAGAAATAAAAAAACGAAAAATAGAATATTCACAATTGTTGAAATTCTCGAATATTTGGTAAGCCTTAATACTTAGTGACGCACGAAGCCCTTACTTTATACAATAACATAACGATAGGTAGTCTCCTTAACCTTTGGTTTGGCAAATAAAAGACATTTAGGAGAAATTTGAACGATAGTCGAATCTATTGAATGTGATTTACTAAATTTAATGTTAGAAAATAAATAATTCTAATTTAGATAGGTAAATCAACAGAACCAGCAACAAATTTACTATTTTATGCCATCTTACCTTCGCCATGTTTGTCCTTTATTACAGGAATAATCTAGGTAACAAATGAGCTCTACGAATTACGGCACCAAATTTCGGCGGTTCAACCTGTGTCTATTGCCTACGCGACACAGTATTGTGCCTTTCGCAAATCAGACACTATTACGTAATTGCTGTGCCGTGGTGACTACGTAGGGATGTGACACAAGTACTGGTGAGGAACCGGTACGTTGAAAGTGGTACTTAAGTGGGCTGCTTATTAATAATAATATTGTCTACACGAGAACACTACACAAAACGCTCGCGAGGAGGAAAATTGGACTGTACAATTCGTTTCGCACTGTTAAATAATCATATTTTAACTTACTGAGCAAAACTTACTGATGTACCTGATGTATGTTACTATCCCAATAGTTGTAAGGTTATTTTTGTATCTTATATAGACAAATTATGTACTTATAGTAGTTGAAAATCTGGGACTTTTACAAAAATAACCTTACAACTATCCCAATACATCATTTTGCTCAGTAAGTTAGAATATGATTATTTAATACAATAAATAGGTATAAAGATACTTATTACACTTTACTAAGCTTTCTCTCTTAATATTCGTACTTTTGGTAACGCAGGACTCTTTATCCACAGGGATTCAATATATATAAATGAATGTCTTTTATTATATCATTACTCTCTTAAATACATACATTACATAATAACATTTTAAATATGAATTAGTGCAGACAAAATGTAATGTCGTGGATTTTACATGTGGTTACGTTTTCTGATTTGCATATACGGTTAAGCTATGAAGCATGTGAGGTAATATATTATGTTAGTGATGGTACCATTTATGATGATAGTATATTAACCTACGTCACGCGTTGTTTTATGTCGAATATATATTATTTGCGTATACAATCTTGCTTAAAAAAGGGAATCGTCATAGACAGTTGTTACAATTTTTTCCTGTTACATTCTACTAGGAATCTTGTTTTCGATATGTGATGCCAATAAACTTGCTACCTGATATTGTAATTGTAACGTAGCAGTGCACGACGTACACGTTATGTAAATTCTGGTACGTATTATTATGGTACAAATAAACCGGTACACCGTGCGTCCGCGTCCCGGCATCCAATCTAGTCTGTTTATGGGATATTGTGTGTCGACGCCTCGATGCCATTAGATGCTCGCTTCACGACCCATTTGTTGGTTTATTCCTCCGGGCCCCGGGTTTTTGCCCCTACTTGTCAATGTCGGAGCGTTTAGCTAATAGCTATTTATAGGCTTATTTGCTTACGTCTAAGCGGGCATTGTGAAACTACCGCTTGCAGCGATATTAGCGTTAGTACACGTACCTAGTGTAATCATGAAAAATATTATGAGGTAAGTAGGATGAGATGAAACGGTTTTTTGAATGGGGTAAGACAAAATGCTACCAGCAGACACTGTGCCAAAAGGACGACTTTTTGTCTTTCCCCATTCTGAAAACTGGTTCAACTTACCCCAACTTACCTTATGGCTTTAGTAGTTTCGCATCGGTCGCAATATTAAACTTCGTAGCGCACTACGTCGTAGCTGATAGATAACATGGGTTTACCGCTTTGTAACAGGAACAGTAGAGATGTGACGTGGACCGTGATTAACGGTTAATATTTGGTTCAGCCTTGCCCGAGGCATGTGGTCACTTGTGGTTTTGCCTCAAGCGAGGCACGTAACAGCACCCATGCTGCCTCGCGCGGCAATTTCCTTGTTTAGGTGCTCATTTAGTGTGGACCTGGCTAATGAGTTAAATTAGTAGTCGAGGCTTTCACATACATTTTAAGTTATACCAGTAAACATATACACCATCAGCCTATTTCAGTCTTCTGCTGGACAAAGGCGTCGCCTATCACTGTTGTGTATGAATGCATTAGGAGGCATAATCGCCACGCTGGGCAAGTGGGTTGGCGATTGCAGTAGTTGTGTCCATCATCAATCTACAATGAATGAATGGTCAGTAACTCTTCATCCCTTAGTCGACTCTTACGACACAGGAAGAGTTGTGGTGGTGACAAATGTATTCTTACTGTCGCCACCACGCAGCTAAGGACTTGTCCATTAATCACGTCATACGATTTTGGCCTATTTTGGACCCCTCCCTCCTCCATGGTGATATTTTCAGGATCCTTCCTCCCCTAGCCAATATGACGCGTAATTTATTGCCAACGTTTTTTTATAACACTTCTTCCGAGTTTGACATCTGGTTATATTTGAAAAGTGATCTTAAAAAAAAGTATTCATGATTTTTTTTACTAGCTATAATGCTGTTCAGTTCGATGACCCCCCACCCCTATGGTGATAATTGGTGATATTTTCTTGACCCCCCCCTCGCCCAATAGAGTATGACGTACCTAATTAATGGACAAGCCTTAAGTAAGAAAACATAAAATAGTCTAATTTGAAATTTAAAATGTATCATAAAGTATAGTAAGGAATAAACCGGTCATGAACAACGCTGGACTGACCGCGCCATTTGTGTTAATCTTCGCATTAAATAAATCGCAACCCACATATAAATGGGATTGCGAATTTTGTCCGAAAAATCCTCTAAACAAGTGAAATGGTTGTATATTAAAACGTCAGCTGAGTAATTTTATTAGAATAACCACGTGGCTTTTCGATAGTAGGTCACCATTAGGAATACTGGAGCAGACACCGTGTTCAAATATATCTGAACATGCATTCTAAAGGTGGATTTACACCAAACGAGCGAATTCTCATTCTTTCCTCCACTCTACGAAATCAACGAGTTTCGACGAATTACGTTTTGTGTAGCGAACGAATTTCGTAGAATGGGGGATAGAATGAGCATTCCCTCGACTGGTGTAAATCCACCTTAACGCTATGATAATAGAGGCCTGCTTAGGTATTTGTGAGCACTCTGTCGGTTCCATAGGTGTCGGTACATAGGTACGTATAGGACTTTAGGTACTGGATGTGTGCCTATCATGCTAGGTATTATAAGGAATATTATAATCTATATTGGTGACCGCAGTAAAATCATACAAATCA
>JALPQI010008749.1:0-52936 GCA_025490895.1 Thaumatotibia leucotreta
GCCGTGTAATACATTCGTAATAGCAGAGTTATTACTGTTACGGATTTTATGTGATTTGTGTAAGTTGTCACAAGATACTTACTTATTCATTTATTTTTATGTGTAACGTCGAGAAAGAGTTCGTTGCCATTCCTATTTGAACAAAGAATCGTTGGACTTGACTTGACTGTATAATTGTACATGCGGTGCCTATCTTGTTATATGTCTGTGCCCGCGTAGATCCTACAAAGCCAGCGAGTACACGTGAGATATGAGATTGAAATGGAAAAGATGTTTGACTCATAACGGATTTGTTTTGGTCAATGACTGGTGTTACCGTAAATAAGTTTTGTCGCATAGGATAACTAACTATACATAAAAAAGGGCTTCGACTTTCTTTTGTTCCAGAAGTATGCACGAAATTGTCAAATTAAAAGAAACGTTACGAAGTTAGTGAGAGTAGGTAACAAAATAAATGCAGTATTAAAGAACATTAAACCGGCCACGAGCACTACGAAAGTGACCCTGCCTAAGAAGCTGGAGGTTCCGGGTTAGAATCCCGGCGAGGGCATTATTTGTGTATTTATTTATCACAAATATTTGTTCCTTGGTCATGGCTGTCTATAGTGTCTATGTATTGAAGTATCTATGTATTATATATGTCGTCGCCTGGTATTCACATCACAAGCCTTAATTTTCTTTAATAATTTTCTTTTTTTTAAGCTTACCGTGAGACTAGTTCGATTTGTGTAAAGATGTCCTAATATATTTATTTATTTTGCATTGACTTTTATTTCAGAAGTAAAAATCCGACTGAATCTCAAACTCATTTCGGATTAGTCAGTGCATCTCACTTACTCCATGACTTATGATATCACAAACTCGAAATAAAACAAACTTAAGAGTAATTGCGCTTATATATCCCCGTCCACGTTACCCAGAAATAGTTTCAGGACTCATACAAATTGCGTGTGTGTTGAATTATTTATCAAAGAAATTGCGCTGACAAATGAAAAGTAATGAATACTATATGAGTTGGTCAGGGATAAGTTAAAATAAAGAGACGTTTGTACTCTTAGTCCGGGAATACACCAGAGTTATTTTGTAAACAAGTTGTAGGGACGAAGCTATACTCAAGAATGAGAGGTGAATAAAATATCACTATCTCATTCCGTAACACGTACTTATATATTGATTTAAACTTTCACGATTATCACTCATATTTTAAAGACAAACGGGTCTTAATCGAAACGTATTTATAACTTGCAATAGTAGATTATACACCAAGGGAATAAAGCACTGTTTTATGTCACGGGCGCATTGAATCCTGAATGTAACGAAGGACTCCTAGTTTTAAGCGAGCTTTCTTTTCTCACCTTAAGCGAGACAATCAAAAACAGGCTTAGTAATACTTAGTAGATAATATTTATTGCCGCAAATTTAATAGTGTTGAAAATTAAGGTGCGTTTAAACCAAAAGAGCATTCGCTGTTTTAGTGCCCGTTCTAAGAAATCAACCAATCACGTTTTGTGTACCGATCGAATTTCGTAGAGTGGGAGGTTAGAACAGCGAATGCTCTTTTAGTTTAACCGCACCTTTACTCTTTCACGGTGATAATCTTGGTAAAATCCAAAAGCAATCGCCAACTACAAGTTTCCCATTACAAATAGTCTGTAAAGAAAATCTACAAATAAGTAGAATTTCAACCCTTTTATATGCGACCAAATATACAAAATTAAAAGTATAACATTATAACTACACTATAAATAAAAATATACTTAACTAAATCCTTTTTAAAATTTCTAGCGCCATCTGACGGCATCATCAAGCAGAATGATAATGGCTAGTACGAATATTACAGTCTTCTACATTTACTTGTCTATTTGAACGAAGATTCAGGATAAATATTGTAAGGTAGCATTATTTTTAGTACGTTGTCATAGTTGTTTACAATAACAACTCAATAATGGAACGACCATGGATATAAATAAGGCCTATATTATTATCAAGTAAGTAAACATACAGACCGCCATATATAGACACCGTAGCTACAGTATAATAATATATAAATACTCTATCTAATATACTCAGGTACAGTATAGACACACCCTGCCTTCTACCGAAAGTGCGTCTCCCCCCCCCCCCATACCATAGTTTTCAAATCTTTTGGATGCTATTGCATGTTACAAAATATTGATAATTAAAAAAAATGCATAGGTTTACACAATGCGCAATTTGGATATTTTTTAAGTGTGACACATTGCTAAAGAACACAGTAGAGCATTAAAAAATCATCACACTAATACTTTTCACAGACAGAAACCACTTTGTAATAAAACTCGTAATTTACAGTTTCATTTTCACACACACATTTAAGAGGGTAAATGCTTATTAAATGTTTATTAATAGCTTTACGTCTTATGAGATTGGAGAACAATTAATAATTTGAGGATTTTGAGGTATATTCCAACGCGCTTGTCTGGATATTAATGATTTTCATTCATACCTCATAATATCAATTCCGTACGAGAACGTTTAAATATGGGTAAATCATAAACAAACAATTTTTAATAAATTTTACCCAAAAAAATGGTTTAATTTATAAGGAAACTAAAAGACCTATGTTTTAGGCCAAATAAAATAGACAATGGCGGTCAAAGAATTAAATTAATTAGACATTGTACTCAAATTAACTTTAATCATTAAATTAAATCATTTAACTCAAATTAAAATTTTAAGACACTGGCTTGTTGTATCCCATATCACATCATCAGCCTATACAGTGTGTAAATCTAATACGGGCGATCAATTAAACCAGGCATGGGATTCATTAGTGTAATCATGGATTACAAGGTTTTTTTAAAGTTACTCTTAATTTAGACCCCACAGATTTTTTTTAAGATTATCGGAGCAGCAATGTAGGTACGAACATTTGTTATTGTTGATGACAGTCAGTTATGTCATCTGCATTAGAAATTAGCTGTCAACGAGAGTTTAACTCCCGTATGTTGCTCTACATTGCGCGCCGAATTATTTTGTATGGAAAATTGTATTGCTCTAATTTTAAGTAAAAGTTATTTGAATGTACTTATTATATCGTAAACTAACACCCTTTAAGAGCTTCGCCCGTATTAGACTTACACCCTGTATAAATCCACTGCTGGACAACGGCCTCTCCTTAGCCTATGCATATAGACGCATTAGAAGATAAATGCCCACAATCGCCACGCTGGGTAAGCGGGTTGGCGATCGCAGTAGTGTATCCACTATGATGATACTGCTACTCATTATCAATCTTAAATAAATAAATAGTCACTGACACTTCAATCCCTTAGTCGACACTTTGCTGAGCTTTGGAGGCCGTAAGATGGCGGCATGAATACCTGGTTCAGGTAAAATATCTTAAATGAGGTCCGACAATGCCAGTGATAGACAAACAAATCTGCATTAATATGTACTGTTGATATCAAACGGGGACTGCAATAAAGGGGTCAGAAAGGCCCCTGTCCGCAAAAGGCCCCCGGGGCCTTGTGTTAAATCATTATAAGCCATATTTAATCACAGTAGACCGGTTTTTATTTTTGATACGCAGAGTCTATGTTTTAATTAACCGACTTCAAAAAAAGGAGGACGTTCTCAATTCGACTGAATTTTTTTAATGGTCGATCATGTATAACCTAGCTCTGAGTTGGTCCAGTTGGCACCAAGTCGGGTTCTGATGATGGGATCTTGAAGAAATCGGTTGAAGTCGGTTGTTTTTATATTTTAAATTTGGAGTTTATTAAAGGGTGCATAAAAAAACGTTCGGTACAGATGTAGGTAGTAGTAAATCTTTTTCCTTGGGCTTTACATTGAAACGTCTGATTTCATTTATTGCTGTCACAAACTCAGTATCCATTGTACTGAAACTAATTGAGACAGAAGAATACATTCCAACGTTTTCGTAAAAAAAGCCAAGCATTTAAGAACAACATATCGCAGCTTATTATTACACAATTTAACAATATTAACAACAGCAACGTTTCAACGTATCAATAGCTTTTTTAATAAAGCCCATACCTATACAAACTTCCTTGAAAACAAGGGATTCTAAAATGGTTGTCTCGCATATTGAGCCGGACGCTTTGCCGGAGGCCAAATCCTAATACCCTTACTAATCGCCATTGTTATAAAAAACCCAACCTTCAATGTATACAATACAGTGTGTTAACATCATGGAGACTTTTATTGAAAACTTTTTTTGAGGATTGATTTGCAGATTTTTAGCTAAACCGTGAGTATTATTTGATTGAAAGTTCTAATTTTAAACGTAATTAATGTTCTAAGAAAAGTTAGATGAGAAGCAATGTACTTCAAAATAAATCATTACTTGGGCGGATTTTTATTTTGTTGTCGTTTTTTAATTTTTTCCAAATTTGGACTTTCTTACATTTTTTCTACTCAGAATCACGAGTTCTTTCGATCCTGACAGAAATAAAAAAGTGTCCCAAAAAAATTCCATGGAGTTACTATTTTCAATACATTTTCTTTGACCGTAACTCAGTGGAAGACAAAAAAATGTATGGAATTCTTGGGACAGTTTTTTCTGCTAATGAGGATCGAAAGAGCTCGAGATTCTGAGTAGAAAAAATATAAAAATATCCAGTTTTGGAAAATTCGAAATACTACAACAAAATAAAAATCCGCCCACTTTACTAAGCAGGACACGCGGTACATTGATCGTTCGATGGAAATAAGATTAATTGTAATAGTTTCAATTTTTTTTTTCCAATGGGCTGTTATTGACTAGAAAATATTTAATTTAACTGAAATTACCAGTAATACTTATTTTATTACCCATTTTCGTTAAAGCCTAGGTCATGGTAATACACTGCATCTTGCTCGCACCAATGGACACTCTTTAAATATGAACGAGATATCCAACGATGATTGTGTCCGCCTCGCTCATACTTAAAGAATGTGAATAGGTGCGAGTGAGATGCGTATTGAACGAAGTTTGCTCATCAACATTGATCGTGCGCCTCGCTCATACTTATTAGTACATTGTGCATCTAGGGAGGTAAGTATGATATTACTAACTAGCGTGTTAGAAGCCCGACGCCGAGCTTTTAATGACTCAAGTTAGTATTCCGCTTACCGACCGTGATGCATACAATGGTTTTTATCACACTTGCGAGCAAAAAAAATAGTTTTAAGACAAAATATTATTAAATGACGTACTAATATTTCTATTACTCCCTAGGGAATTCCACTTTTCTATTACTCCCGCGACGCATGCAAACAATGGCGCGCTTAGACAGCAAGTGTGATGAGATGAAAAATATATAGCGTGCATTCGTGCGAGTGAGAAGTGAATTAATCGAAGTTCGTACATGAAGTACGCGTATTCACGGCCCCATAGTAAGGTAACAGGATCCAATATAATGGAATACTTCGTTATTTGCAGAACACGGGTACTTACAAATATGCCCGGGGCAAGTATTAATACATAGATACGTTAATCGTGACGACATGCCTCAGAATAGCTGGAATAGCTTCGGGAACATTCTTTGGCCTTTGTAAGTGTTTTACAAGCTTTTAGAGACCGTTAGGGCGTCATCGTTAGTTGATAAAAGAGTGTCAATGGACAGTAGTTGAGCCGTGTGGTGATGGCAGTAAGAATACGTTTGTCTCCACCCCAACTCCTCCAGGGGGTGTCGTAAGAGTAGACTAGTTAAGGAATTGAAGTGTCCCTGACCATTATTTGATAAAAGATTGATGATGGGCAGCAGCGTCATCATGGTGGACACATTACTGCGATCGCCAATACGCGTGCCCAGCGTGGCGATTATGGGCATTTACCTCCTGCGTCTCTACGCATAGTTAATAGGAGAGGCCTACTTCCTGCAGTGGACTGTTATAGGCTGATGATGTATGTATGATGTGAATGGACAGCAAAATCAACATAGTGGACACGTTACTGCGAATGCTAACCCGTTTGCCTAGTGTGCCAAATATGGGAATTTATGCCTAATGCTTCCATTCGCATAGTTAATAGGAGAGACCTATAAGTGCAGCGGACTGAAAATTAAATGATAATGAGAGGGAGTAATAATTTATTTTGTCACCCAAGCGATATATATAAAACACGCCTAGAAGGATCTAATATTATTGGCAGCATTTGGTTCATTTTGATTTTGACATGAAAAAAATATACACAAAATTCGTTGTGTGGGCATAGACTTTTCACAAAATCATCCATAGAAAACGCCAATTTCACAGGTAATGCCCTAATATTATACAGGGTGATCAATCCAAACGGGTCAGTATGGGGGTTGTGGAAACTATAACAGATAGCGAAATCTTGTCTTAGGAACCGTGACGTCCCAGGAATCGAATCAGCACTTTTTGAAAAATAAAAATTCGTTATTTTCCTTTGGATATCGCCTAGAGCTACACGCTCTTAAGTAGTATACGAGTATGTTACTAAGAAACATGATATCTAAAATTAATAAAACGCATTTCTTTTAAACAATGAAGTTTTATTTTTCAATACTTCAACTTCAGTGCCGCGGCCCTTTGACTTTGTATGTAAGTATGTAAGTTACAAACAAAATTAGTATGAGAGATATCGAAATCCGTTCTTAGGAACCACACCATTTTTATTTGACCTCGTAAGGCCCAACGTCCTATTTTTAGGACAAAAAAAATTTACTCGTAACAGCCCATGACGTCATATTTTTCAAAGAATTATTTATTTTATTTTATAGGTCACAAAATTTAACACAAAATGTCCTTTTTTACACTGGGTTATTATTTCACTTGTTCTAAAAATACTTAGAATGGGCCTTACGAGGTTACAGAATATATTACACAGGTTGGTACCTACCTACTCGTTAATTTAAAGCATAAGCTAAGATAAATAAATAGTCAGTCTGTAAATGAAAGTATAGACTTTCCTCTTTCATTGCAACGTGTATTTACAAACTTTCTTAGCCAATTACCTAGGCTAGACCTAATAAATTAGGCTATCCGTACCTAAGGGTTAAAGTTTTATGAAGGGATACGTATTGAAGTTGAACAAGCTTCGGGCGAAATAATAGACAAGTTTAGCGCATTGAACATTGTATCGTTCATAGCACAAAAAAGCATATATCAATAGGAAAACAAAGGCGGTTAGGCTCTTTTAGAATGCCCGGAAGCATTTAATGTAACTTCGTAACAAGGTGTGTTCTTCCATTCGCTTACGTAGCGAGCGTGGATGAGTCTTATTTGAACCACCAGCTTAAGTCTTTTCCAGGATTGGTTAGTTATTTGGGTCGTAGGTATATAAAAATTAAAAGGTACACATTGGGTACCTTTTAATTTTTATATGCGATCATGGACTGTAAATCTGTAATCACGATTTTACTCGGCATCGTGCGTTTCTCTGTGCTCTAATGTCACGAAAATAAGTATGTAAATTGACATTTTTCACTTTTGTTACTCCCATACTAAAGGTATGAAAAATTCTGTATTTATAAAAAATCTGTACGAATTTGAGATTTTATTTATCAGTTTCGTTATATTTTGTTTCATACATTTAGTATGGTATTAGTATAGTCAACTTAAATACTTATTTTCGTAACATTAGAGCTATACTTTTTTTGTTTCATAACTGAAAATACACACGATGCCGAGTAAAATGGTGTATTACAGTCCATGATCGCATATAAAAATTAAAAGGTACACTTTTACTGCAAATGACTCATTTATCTACTTACAAGTTTTCTTACAGTGCTGGTATGTTGTATGATGTCAAAAAGAAGGAGCTGGACCATTATAATGTAGACAGGAAATTGTAAAAAAAAAATACATCAAAATCAACGGGACAGATTAACGAGCACGTTTCAAACAAAAAATGCTCTCAAGTATACTTAATTCCCGTAAGCCCTAACCTAACCTAACCACTTGAGGTCTGTAACATCTGAATTAGCACGTGGTGGACAAGCCAGTTTTGTACACGTGTCGTTCAATACAGGGTGATGTTGAAAATGTGAACGTTTTATTACTTAATAAATGTTTGGACTTATAGAGACTTTACATCTCTTGTTATTATTATTATCATTAAATTTATTTAAAATCAATTTTATGTATTAGTTCTTCTTTTTAATGCATGTTAGTTGTAAGATAAAAATATACGTACCATGATTATTTGAAAAAAATAAGTCCCGCCAAGTTTCTTGCTGGTTCTACTCGGGGTCAATGGTGCAGGGTTAGAACCGGAAGTAGTTTTAATGTTATGTAACTTAGACCATTCAAAAGAGTTTGTTGCTATTCCAATTTGAATAAAGAATCATTTGACTTGACTTTTTTTTATGTAACAGGAGGCAAACTAGCGACGGATCGCCTGCTAGTAAGCAACTAACGCTGCCCATTAACATCTGCTACACCCTGGTCACAAGAGCGTTGTTAGCCGTTGAGATGGGAGGACGCTCTTTACTTGATTGAAGGTTTTAATATCGTATTGATCTGGGAATTCCGCGGATGGCAGTTTCGATCCGTTTTGCTTGTTGAAAATTCCTTTTATCGGCCTCCGTGGCTCAATCAGTAGTGACACTAGTGACCCTGCCTGCGAAGTTGGAGGCCCCGAATTAGAATGAAAGTGAAAAAATTGTCCTTCCCCTTATATATGTCGTCACTTAGTACCTACAATGCTATCCTTAATTGAGCTTATCGTGGGACTAGGTCGATTTGTGTCAGAATGGCAAATGATATTGATTAAATTTGAATTGTAAGTTTTGTAAATAAATTTGACTCAAAGATAAAGATAAAGATAACTTTATTTGTATTAAACATTACCAGGTACAGGTGTTAGTGGTAATACATTGTAGGTAAGATTACATGTTTAACCTCTGTGGGTGAGCAAATGTATAGCTTAAGCCAAACAATAGAAGCAACAGAAACTATCACAATCCAACAAACAATATACAATGTAGGTTTTTAATGTTTTTGCTTTGTAAGTACCATTTTGGTACTTACCTAACAAATAAACCTCCTACTTTACAGTAGTAGGGCACATCTTTATTTTGCGTACAAAAAATCGTTAAGCTTATAATAGTACTCGTAACAATTATCTGATTTTTTTTACTAACTACACTTCCGACTTAATTTTGTAGTAACTTTTGAATGAAATTTGTGTACAAGTCATTGCCATTGTAATTTAGTTTTTGACATTAATCCAGATTTAATACTCTATAACTTACAAAATCAAATTATGAAATAAAATGAAATTATTCTATTTATTTAAATGATAGTGTATGACAAAACTATAACCACTATTTCCGCTCTAATCGCGGAATAACCCAAATCAAAAGTCATCCTGTATATCGAACCAAAGCGATTGCAAACTATTCTGCTGTACATTTTTTTTGCTACAATTCTAATTTGAACTCTATTACTTCACACTTCCGACACAATTTTATTTTTCACGGATATTGTTTTTGTTAAATGGATTTGTAGTATCGTGACCTTCTTAGAAGAAATTAATGGCATTTATAATTTGCATTAGTGTTTGCGTAAAAGTCGACACCTTTCAAGTGTTTCTTCCGTGTTTCTAAGAGGTAACATCAGTCCCATGATATAACTTGTCCAACGAAACGACTTAGTTTTTTTCATAGATAAATTAAATGACATCCTGAATCATTCCAGGAAGTAAGCGCAAATGACATTAGGAAATGGGAGCTTCAATTAAGATAGCGTACTAAAGTTATCTGCTGATGTTGATAAGACTTACTTTGTATGTTACCAGTAGCCGTACCATGAGTTGGAAAGTAAAGGATACGTTAGGTTTTACTCGATACGTAATGCATTCTATCGCGTTCGCACTAAAATAATAGGAATGATGACTGGCAAGTCAAATCAGCATCTTTTTTTCGAACTGTCAAAACGATCACCACTATGCAATTTTATATGAAATACTCAAAAGTGACGTCACATTTGAGTACTGCCAAATAACCAGAATACCTACTTTTTAAAGTTATTTTCAATTTATTAAATAGAAGTACAAAAATAACAAAGTTCTGTGACTACTAAACCTTGCGACAATTGTCACGGGTTTTGGAAAATAAAAAGTAGTTCATTAACGATTTAATAACGTTATTAGTAATCATTTTATGTTGGTAGTGAACAAGCACATGGACCGTCCGATAGTAAGTAGTAGCCGTAGCCTACGGAAGCCTGTGACGTCAGTTACAATGATATTTTACAATTGTCACACTTGTAATCATGGTGAAATAGGCCACTGGTACCCACATCACAAGCCTTAATTTTATTGAGCTTACCGTGGGACTAGGACGGTTTGTGCAAGATGTCCCAAGATGTTAATTTTTTAATTCATTAATATTAATTTCTATCAAATTTACTTCACCTATGGTTCTGCTTCCAAAGGCTACATAACTATGTATACTAATCGTCAGCAGAACCTAAAAATAATTTAATCTACAAATTATAAATATTGGATGTCATATACCAAAGAAAAAAGGACCAAGATCACCAACGTCCGAGGTGGGGATCGAACCCACGTGCTCAGCATCCGCGGCTGATGCTTGCACCCCTTGGCCACTCGGTCTTAGCAACCACCAGTCAATTTTCTCGGTTATATTATGCAATCCCTTACAAGGCTAGGCGCCTTTTTTCACAATACGTTTAATCTACAAACTTTACATACATTACTCACAGACAACATAACCTATTATGGTATAGGTTATGTTGTCTGTGACATTACTTAACATTATTCCATATTCAAGCACTTTTAGAATCTAACTCAAGTTATAAAGTTTACATCCATTTTGAGTTGAAATTATTGATTTTTATTAGTATTAACGTAAAAATATATCTGCGAACGTGTTTTACGATATGTGTCAAAGACGTCAAATGCTATGGAAAGTCAGCCATATTTGTTTACATTTTTTTTAGATTCTACTGACTGTTGGCATAGTAGTAAAACCGTTTCTATCTTTTTAGTTGAAAACTAGCGTCCCGCCCGGCTTTGCACGGGTACTATACCTACATAAAAACCTTCCTCTTAAATTACTCTACCTATTGAAAAAAATCTCATCAAAATCCGTTGCGTAGTTTTAAATATTTAAGCATACAAAAAATATAGGGACAGAAAAAGTGACTTTATTTTATACTATGTAGTGGTAGTGATATATAGTGATGAAACCGATTGTCGTTACAATAAATATTATAATAAAGTTAACTGGGTGCCAACATCGAGTGTAATATCCGTATTCTAGTTCCCGGAGGGAGCCCGGAATAACGATTCCTGGAACGTTATTGTGTAATAATTACTTACACCGCACTTAGCTGCGTTCCGGTTCTAGAGTGTGGAGACGGACTATTTTATTTTAAATAAACCGAACTGTCTTTATACACGGTATAAAACAGTAATTGTTACATATAACAGGGTCAATCACTTTTTTGTCACTCGTTGCTATGGTTACGTTCTCCTGGGTTACCCTTAACATCACACTTTAACAGCATCAAAATCGATGAAACTTTAAATTTTTCGATAGTTATGTGGCCCTTTCGAGGTCATCCAATCATGATAATAGAGTTTGCGGATACTTTCGTCTGGCAAACAATCCTCTGTATGACGAGACAGCATACCAAAAAAAAAGTGATTGTCCCCAATAACATACTGTCAGGAAAGAAACAACGCTGACAAAAATAATTCTTTAAATATTTATTAATTTTCTTTTTATTATAAAAAATGTCGGCGGTGTGCATTGTGGCAAGGAAATTATTTATTAGGTATTTGTGTAGCTTTACGGGTCGACAATTGCAGAATGACATCTTGGCTAGACCTGCAGTTGTGTTCAACAGGCACGGACGGACGGTCCGTCTGTGGAATGAGCTCCCTGCCGAGGTTTTCCCGTTGGACTACAGCAGGGGTCGGCAACCTTTTAGCATCCAAGGGCCACATAGTAGTTAAAAAAATTGACGCGGGCCGCACTTTGTTAATATGTACCTAGGTTTTGTTTGAAAAAAAAAAACTAACCTTACCGGTTGTCAATAAGGACGAAATAAGAAAGAGTCTAATATAGCAATTTACTATTATGAAAATAACATGGTATCGACGATTTTTCATTTTTATTTTATCGGATTGGGCTGGAAATCCGTGTGCGTGACTTTTGGGCTCTCCACTTCCAAAAATATTTTTTTCGGACTTACTGGACAAAAAGGCATTTATACGAAATTTTTAAAATAATGGTCCAATCGCGCTGAAATTTGGCATACGGACACTATGTGGGCCAGGAGTGATACTCTGAATTTCAAAATTGCGCCCCGGAACAAAAAGCCAAAATCACAAGTAAATTTCAGGTCGGGAGGCCGTAGACCGACCCCGCGGAGGACCAAAGGCCCGGAACTTCACTTCGGGGTCCCGAACCCCGGTAATTACGGGCGAGCCCCCGCGGTACAACTGCCCTACCTAACTGTCTTAGCAAGCGAACTGGAGGGCCAGAGACCCGACGGTTCGCTTCGAACCTTTGCGAAGGCTGCAGTCCGAGCTGCGCGTAGGGCCGAAGGCCCGGAGCGTCACCATCGAGCCCCCGCGGTACAACTGCCCTACCTAACGAGCGAGCTTCAGGGTGGGAGGCCGAAGGCCTGGAACTTAAAATTTAAAGCGAAGTCCGAGCTCCGAGAAAATTTAGCTACGAAGCGTTCAACTACCTCACTAGCTAAATAAGCCGAGCCAGAGGGCCGAAGGCCGAACTCCGCGTAATGCCGAAGGCTCACAGCGTCACGATCGAGCCCCCGCGGCACAACTGCCCTACTTAACGAGCGAGCTTCAGGGTGGGAGGCCAAAGGCCCGGAACTTCAGCCCAACTCCAAGTAATTTAAAGCGAGGCCGAAGTCTGAGCTCCGAGAAAATTTAGCTACGAAGCGTTCAATTACCTCAGTAGCTAAATAAGCCGAGCCAGAGGGCCGAAGGCCGAGCTCCGCGTAAGGCTAAAGGCCCAGAGCGTCACGATTGAGCCCACGCGGTACAAATGCCCTATCTAACTGTCTTAACAAGCGAACTGGAGGGCCGGAGACCCGACGATTCGTTTCGAACCCTTGCGAAGGCCGCAAGCCGAGCTGCGCGTAAGGCCGAAGGCTCGGAGCGTCACGATCGAGCCCACGCGGTACAACTGCCCTACCTAACTGTCTTAACAAGCGAACTGGAGGGCCGGAGACCCGACGGTTCGCTTCGAACCCTTGCGAAGGCCGCAGGCCGAGCTGCGCGTAGGGCCGAAGGCCCGGAGCGTCACCATTGAGCCCCGCGGAACAATTGCCCTACCTAACTGTCTTAACAAGCGAACTGGAGGGCCGGAGACCCGACAGTTCGCTTCGAACCCTTGTGAAGGCCGCAGGCCGAGCTGCGCGTAGGGCCGAAGGCCCGGAGCGTCACCATTGAGCCCCGCGGAACAATTGCCCTACCTAACTGTCTTAACAAGCAAACTGGAAGGCCGGAGACCCGACAGTTCGCTTCGAACCCTTGTGAAGGCCGCAGGCCGAGCTGCGCGTAGGGCCGAAGGCCCGGAGCGTCACCATTGAGCCCCGCGGAACAATTGCCCTACCTAACTGTCTTAACAAGCGAACTGGAAGGCCGGAGACCCGACAGTTCGCTTCGAACCCTTGTGAAGGCCGCAGGCCGAGCTGCGCGTAGGGCCGAAGGCCCGGAGCGTCACCATCGAGCCCCCGCGGTACAACTGCCCTACTTAACGAGCGAGCTTCAGGGTGGGAGGCCGAAGGCCCGGAACTTCACCCCAACTCCAAGTAATTTAAAGCGAGGCTGAAGTCCGAGCTCCGAGACAATTTAGCTACGAAGCGTTCAACTACCTCAGTAGCTAAATAAGCCGAGCCAGAGGGCCGAAGGCCGAGCTCCGCGTAAGGCCGAAAGCCCAGAGCGTCACGATCGAGCTCACGCGGTACAAATGCCCTATCTAATTGTCTTAACAAGCGAACTGGAGGGCCGGAGACTCGACGGTTCGCTTCGAACCTTTGCGAAGGCTGCAGTCCGAGCTGCGCGTAGGGCCGAAGGCCCGGAGCGTCACGATCGAGCCCACGCGGTACAAATGCCCTACCTAACTGTCTTAACAAGCGAACTGGAGGGCCGGAGACCCGCCGGTTCGCATCGAACCCTTGCGAAGGCCGCAGTCCGACAGAGGCGCGGCAGCCCGCGAGGCCGAGCGTGTTATGACTACATCGGACATTGTTGGTATTTCAAGAAGTTCTTTACTTCGCCTCTGAAACCCGGTACAAAATTAACATTCAAATCAAAGATAAGGTAGACGAATTTACTTTCACGGCAATACGTCGAAAAATGTTTGTTTATTAAATACAAGAGAGACTGCAAATAATTATTTATTATTTGAATTTATACCTACACTCTTATTAAATTTAGTACGTTGCAATTTGTCCCTTTACTATTTTTATTTTGCTGTTCTTGGTATCATTTTAATTGTCCGTCATAATTATGTCAATTTAGTGCGTAAAATACTATATAACGCGGCGGTGTGAAAGGAGCGCGGGGAAAAATACAACAAGCGCCCGTATTGCTGCGCCACCCTGTCTGTTGCCATGGCACTGACTCGAAATACATATATTTTAATAATAATTATAGTCGCCTCCGTTTTATAATTAGGTTTTCTGTTAATGTGTATGATCTTTGATGCATTTCGTGATTTTAACATTCACGATATACATAATAGTCAAGGAGGTCCGCGGGCCGCAACTGATCCCTTCGCGGGCCGCATGCGGCCCGCGGGCCGCCGGTTGCCGACCGCTGGACTACAGTATGGGGTTCTTCAAAAGAGGAGTGTACAAGTTCTTATTGTGTCGGCAACGCGCATGTGACACCCCTGGGGTTGCAAGCGCCCATAGGCTACGGTGACTGCTTTCCATCAGGCGGGCCGTATGCTTGTTTGCCACCGACGTGGTATAAAAAAAAAAAAAAGTTGCCTGAATTATAATAATAGTCCGTCTCCATACTATAGCAGCGCGGCAGTGCCGATAGACAGCGCGTTGCCGGGCCGTTTTAAGATGCTCATAACTCGCTGTGAGTGTTGCCGTAATAATCGTTCGAAACATTACAAATATAGTTCGTTTTATTATTTAAAAACAGGGAAATAACCTTGAGGTGTAGATAAAATTGATAAATTGACAAATATTGATATCTAAATCAAAGGTTTGCCGTGTGGTGGCGGCAGTAAGAATGCTTTGTCACCACCCGCAACTCTTCCCGCGGATTTCGTAAGAGCCGACTAAAGGATTAAAGTGTCACTGACCATTCTTTCGTAGAAGATTGATGATGGGCAGGAGCACCATCATAGTGGACACATTACTGCGATTGCCAATCCACTTGCCCAGCGTGGCGATTATGAGCATATACCATGGATTTAGAATATGGATATGGATTTGACAACGTAATAATAATAGCAAGAACGAAAGGGATGGTCTTATGAAACTTTTTACTAGTGGAAGTGACGATAATCGTCCGTCCTTATCACTGTGCCACTATTTTTTGTGTGTGTGTGTGTTAGATGCTAAGTCTAAGTGCCACACACACAAGTATCTTCTTAGTAGTAAGTGACTATGTCTATCCCTCTTAGTGGCACACTATGTGCGGCCCCTCGGCATATACCTACTAATGCGTCTATACGCCTTAATGGGAGAGGCCTACGTCCAGCAGTAGACTAAGATAGGCCAATGATATCAAGGTGGAGCGACGACCTAGTAAAGGTTGCGAGTGTGCACTGGATGCGGGCAGCTCACGACCGATTGTGGTAGTATCTGAGGGAGGCCTACGCCCAGCAGTGGATCTCATTTGGCTGATAACGAAATCAAAGACTGTTTACAAGTTTATTAAAGACAAATCATACGCTTTAGTATCACATAAAATCACAAGATTTTTAAAAAACGAACAGGTTGGCTGTAGACCTTTTCCTACCTACCTTAACTTATGTAACTTATTACATACAAAGTGGACAATAGCAGCTTGTTGTAATTCGTAAGTAAGTAGATACGTAGACAAATTTAATGTGAACGCCAAGAAAAACGGAAATGAACGCTACATCTCTCCATTGAATTCCATATTTATTTTATTTTTCGATCACCATTTGGTAATACGATTATCTTTAATCGTATGACGTCGACCAACTACTTTAAACACGAGCGATATAAATAAATTCCTTTCAGCGGAATAAAACAAAGCATAGGAAAATACGCTCAAAACAAACATTCTACCCCTCCAGACGTACTTTTCGAGACTAATAAGTCATGATCTTAAAAAAACATCAAAACCCCCTTAGAAGTAGGTACGAAAGGGTGCGCTTCAAATCATAACACAAAAGAAAAATACGGTTATTTTACACCAATGCGGTAGATTATCTTTTATGCTCAAAATCAACAGGAAACCTTCAAATGGGGCATGTAACCTACACTTATTATTGGCGTTCACCGAGGGTGCATAAATTTATAAAATAAACAGTGAAGGGTTCGAACTTTTGAAGTAATTTGCTGTTTTTAGTAGCTCGTGTTTTTGTGTGTGCTTGTGATCCAAAAAGATGCGAAAATAATGCTAATAAAGGTTCGTAATACTACTCGCACCTCTATTAAGCTTTACATTTTGGCCATATAATTTTTCCATCTTGTATAATTTTGTGGCTGTTAAGGCTTACGGTTTTTATCTGAGGGCTGGTTGACTTTAACTGACAATAATTTTCCTACGAAAATCAGGGCTCGAATTATGTTTAATATTCGTCGTTTCTCGTATTGCAAGTTTCTTCATCTTTAATGCATGTATTGGTGTCAGTTGTTGTTTTAAGGTTTTTTGTTATCCTAAAACTGAGCATCGTAGCGCCCTAGCCTGACACAAGCTGAGTAACATTCAATTTGGTGTGTTTTAAACTACATTACTACATTATTTCCTTAGAAGTCAGTATCAATCACTAAATAAATATTATTCTATTATTTTCTTACTAAGCGATAAAATTGACTATCATTGAATAGCAACATGTCGCCGAATACGAGTATGGAATAAGAGTATGAAATTAATAAATTTACAAATGAAGTAGGTATATAACAATATTCTGATCCATATTGAAGTGAGCTGGATGTATACCTTCTCTAGCTAGAAATATTTTTTCAGCATATTCAGATTGTAAAACTATAACTATCCTATCTTACTTATAATAGTAGCGTTCACTGTATCTCGTTTGAGCAACAAAAAATATGTTATTAGTGAATAAGTGGCAATTATTTTATTATCCCTGTTTGTTTCCCAACAATAAATAAAATAAAAATAATAAAATACCCTATTGGCCCTACTGTAAGTTTGAGGCTATGTTAAAATAGTCGTGTAAAATTGCCCCGGAACCCGGAATATTTTTTACTATTAACATCGCAATCTAGGGTTAATTCTGCGGGATAGTTTGCACAGGCTATTTACTCTGTCATCATCTGGGACTGTTATGAAAAATCCAGAACAATCATACGACGGCCATATTTGCTCTAGGTGTTGTCTGTGTAATATTGTTTACAGTAATATTTACCTAGAATTGTTGGGAACGAAATTAAAGTACTTAAATGAATATTGAACATTCTTTTTTTGCAAAGGTCGCCGGAAAGGCTAAAGACAGAAGCTTTTGCTTTTGTTTAGGTACCTACATTATTTGTAGCTTTCGTGAGTCATAATACCTATAAATATAATTAAAAGGTAAAATTCACGTGCATTTAGTCACTACGCGCGACATGTTTCGGAGAGCCTAGGTGTCCATTATCAAGCATTTACCACACGCGCAACGCGTTAACAGGGGCTAAATTATATATATATTATTTGTTTACTCAGATAATTATGTTGTGTAGAACGGCAGTCTTTATTGACACCAGAAAGGGAGGCCCAGTAGTGCTGGACTCCTAGCGTCAGAAACCCGACGATCATTGATACTCTTGGGTCAGCGGTGTAGGGTTGGAACCGGAAGTAGTTTTAATACCTTGACGATTCAAAACAGTTTGTTGCTATTCCAATTTGAATAAAGAATTATTTGACTTTGACTTTGACTTAATACAGCGAACGGTTTAATAGTGAAGAGCCTCGACCAACACCTTAAGAGACTCTCGCTAGATGGCTGGATCAAGGGTCAGATACAGAAGGAAGTAATCCTGGACACGGTGCGGATAGTCCATCGGTATCCTCTCTTTGCGGCCCTAACCACCGGCAGCTTAGGCCCGCCCCGTTGCCGTCGGCACCCTATGTTAGATTTGTCATAATGTGTAAGTAAGAGTATTGTATTTTAACTTTATAATCTTCTTATAATTACCTCATCTACAAAAATAATTCAATGAAGAGAATCATAATACATTTGAAGGGTCCACGGAAAGAACATGTCTAGTCAATTCAAATTACAGAAGGAAAAACCACCTTACTTTTAACAGAATAAGGTGTGAATTTGCCCTGATGTTTTCAAGCACTGGACATGTTTTTTTCTGTGGACCCTTCAGTTATAAGTATTGGATGTCCTTATAGAAAAAAACGACCAAGATCACCAACGTCCGAGGTGGGGATCGAACCCACGTGCTCAGCTTTCGTGGTTGATGCCTGCCTTGAATATAATTATATGGGCTAAACCTTCTTCTTCTGAGTCGGTCCCTCACTACCGAGGTTCGTGACTCCGCTTTCTAATTGTCTTTGTTGCAGCTCTCCACTTCGTCCTATCGGTCGCTCAAACTAAAAATATCTTCATGCACCTTTTCATAATTCACTGACGCCATCTATGACGGATCTATTAGTTCCCCAAATTGAAACAGTATACTAATGGTAACTTTTTGCCCTTTAACATGCCGAAATGTTTACCAGTCTATCGAAACTTTCGGGCATCTGTCACTGTCTTGCAGATTACACCTTCTTTGGAAGGAGAGAGACAAAATCTCCAAATTTTAGGACTGCAGTTGTTCAATAAACCCCCAGCGTCCCGACCGGGAGTCAAAGGACGGAAATGTCAATTTGTTACTTTTTATTTGTCTAACGTCACCCTTGGCTTGAGCTTGAGACAAAAAAAAGACCAAATGTGATGCTCATGGGAGTTTTTGTGATGACGTGATTGTAGTTAGTGAGTTTGTATTTCAGTAATGCGAGTAACAAATGGGAATATTTCTTGATGGAGCGGAAGAATTTGTAAATGAAAATAGTATTTATAATTTTAAATTAATAATCTGGTATCTGGGGCATATTTCTCAAAAGCTTGTTACTTGTAATACAAGCGGAAGTCCTTATTTTATTAATGGTGTTAAAAAGAGACTTCCACTTGTATTAGAAGTTACAAGCTTTTGAGGAACTGGCCTCTGGTCGTTGGAAGTAAATTCAAGACCTGTAATTGTTCTTACATTTTGGAAGTTTTTTAAGCAAGTTCACCTCAAACAGGTAATATTGATTTGATGGAGCATATAAGGTGACCCAGGGGTTATTTTTACACTTCAATCACCAACCCGCTTTCCCAGCGTGGTGATTATGTGCATGTACCTCCAAATGCGTCCATACGCATAGGTAATAGGAGAGGCGTTTGTCCAGCAGTGGACTTATATAGGCCGATGATATGAGTTTGACCCTAATGGTTGTTTCCTATTTAAGTATCTCCATATTAACAACATAAGCCTCTCGAGCTTAGCGTGGGACTAGATCTGTGTTATATTATCTGTGTATTTTATATTTATAATCCATGGCTTCGTTTCCCATCAGAAGAGCACGCTTTGCCACTCAACATGCCCCTAATGACACACATTACCAAAAAAATAACGACCTATTATAAAAATACCAACCAATGCAATATGTCCACTCAAAGGGATCATAACCCTAAAATCTGAACCGGTTTATTATACCGGTTCATATTTCTCATAAATACATGTGGAGTGCTTGTCACACCTTTCAGTGCTAATTTCGATTTGACAATGCTCCCCTCAAATAAACCATTGTCCGTTTGACAGTTTATAGCTCTTATTGCGATGAGATAAAGTTCACTGATGGTCAACGCGTTATTCGCAACATGCAACTGAGGGGTGAGAATTTAAAGAATTGCCGTTTGGGTTCAAATGTTCCGTAATGTATGAAGCGTGCGGATTAAGCTTCATATTAATCCAATTCGTTTTATGTAAATTCAGGGCCTGTTTCGCTATCCTTGAATAAAATACGCCTGTCAGATAAACTGTTAGCTGGCCTTTTTGTTAAACACAAACATTATTATTTTTTAGCGTATTTACCAAAACTCAGGTAATATTTCTTGGTTATCTTAGCCTCAGGAATTCATATTCATATTTATTTATTCATAAAGATAATTACATGTCAAAATTACATAATATTTGTTTACACGTGGATGTAAATTATATTATTAGACTATAAATACAAATGTCAACATTATAAAATCCAATTAGAATTGTTATTGTTTACTTTCTCTTTTATGAATAAATATGATTTCAAACGATAAAAAAAAAAAAAAATTAGAAGGCAGAAATATACACATTCAATCATTTAATATATGCTGTTAAATCAATTCATATTTGAGTAAACTTTGTTTCATGTCTTGGTAAAAATAAATATGTAATTGACGGCAATTTCTTACAGATAGACAATATTTATTATGTTTGTCAATTGTATACCAATATAGTTAACTAAGAAAAATGTGTACCTATTTCCTTTCATCAGATAGTTATTATTATTAAACATTAATGAGCATATTACTCACAAAATATTTTTCAATTAGGGAAAGACACAACATTTTGAAACAGGAAGACAAAATCGAACATCCAAAGCTATAAATCAAATCGCTGTTGAAAAAACGCTACCCCAACAGATGCTAGTAGCACCCTCTTAGGCACATGTCACACCGAGGCTCGACCACCAGCGAGCGAAATCCGTTAATCCCAGCATTGTATGTTATGATCGGTAGACTTTATACTAATACTTGACATGTGGCGCAAGTCGCATATCCCATGTGTTTCGAGGAGATTGATGTTGTTTAGCAAATGGCCGATTTTACTAGTAATATCATATTATTTTTATCAGGGCTCGGGTGCTTAACAGACCTAATTATTACAATTTACATATAGGTACGTTCACATTTTTTTTTATAATTCTGGGGCGGTTATTTCCGAAAACATTGACTGTAGAAAGAAAGTCTCTTTTAAGACCCTTATTCTTGTTACCAACACTATAGGATTACAGCAAAATAAAAGAAATCATCCCCACTACTAAGGAAGGTACCCAAAAAAAAAAAGTAATATCTTTATTTTATTGTATAACTTTTTTGACGTGATTAATATGTATACCGTAAAACTACCCAACTACCTATAGTCCAAAACTATGTCCAAAACGAGTTAGTGTAATTACCTATTATATGATTGACGCAGTTGTTACACAAAGTCTCCTCATTAATGATTAAAAAACTTAGATAAAACTAGAGTAAAAGATTTCCATGGATGCTTAATTACGAGTGGAACTTGTGGACCATAGTTGTAGTACTGGACTATAGTTGTATGGTTTTACGGTACCGTAAAACCACCTAACTATAGTCCAAAAGCTCTCAACTATGGTCCAAAACTAAATCGAATATCTCTGTTTAGGTGTAATTGTTGTATTGATTGTGCTACTCATAGGCCAAAGCTCCTCGTTAATAATAATAAAAACTTAGACAAAACCAAAAATAATATTGGGACTGATGCTTAGTAAGGAGTTCAAATTTTGGACCATAGTTGCAGTATTGGACTATAGTTGTTTGGTTTTACGGTAGGTACAGTCGAGTGCATTAATATATAGACACATTTGTAAGGGATCAGTATGGAGAAGTGTATATATATTAATGTCCGTCCGTCCGCATTTGTATTGTACAGGTACAGTCAACTGTTATACCTGTACAAAAATGCAGATTTCTAAGAGTAACGGCCACTGAGCTATGCTGCGGACAGACGGACGGACATGGTGAAACTATAAAGGTTCCTTGTTTACTATGGAACCCTAAAAAACCAAAGTGTATAAGCAAAATACATATTTCATAAAACAAGTCAACTGTAATTGAACTTCAAAACTACTACTGTATTTGAGATACGATATTTTTTTCACAGGAGAAAACTAGGTGACTTGAAGTCTGAAGTTCTGCTGTAAATGAAAAGGAAAAGTCTGAATAAAATATCGATTTTAGATTGCATATTTAGCATTCTAAATATGGTATAAATTACACCTCAGTAACTGGTCTGCACGCTGCATTCCCGCCATACCGTCTCATGCTAAAAATGCATTTGCCAGGAATTCAACAACCATAATGAGAGCCAGGCGTGCTAGCGGCTTCATTTCATGCAAGCAGAATTGTTCGAATGACTCCATAAATACTCATTTATATGCACGTATTTGCATTCTCTTACATCATTAGAGTTATTACTAAAATCTAAATAAACTACTAAAAATATGTTTTCTTTTTCTGCAGTTTAGGTTTATTTCTGTAACAATTAACGAATAAAAAATAAAACTCACTATTTTCATACGCTTATAATTATTATGTTAACTATAAATCGCGTCGAATGAAGCTGTTCACATAATTTCGATCGAACTTCACTTGTTAAGTGAAGTCAGTTGAAAAATGTAGGGATTTTTATTCATAAAAGAGAAAGTAAACAATAATAATAACACTAAAATCTAAAATTAAATATCTAGTTAAAAAATACATCTTAAAAGGTTATATATACATACTTACAAGTAAAAGACGTGCTCCAACTCCGAGCCCGACGGTAATGTGCCCAGCAGTATTATTAACTAAGGAAACCGCCTTGCTGTCAGCGCTGTGTCAGCGCTGCGGCAGCGTCGAGCTTAAAAATGGTATTCACTAATGTACTTTAAACGACACTAGTGCTCGGCGACGAATGCGGCGTGAGCTGGAACTACACTGCGTCGAGAGTTTGACGTTTAATGTACGAACTTCGTATTCTCTAACGAAAAACAGCGACGAACTCGCCCACAACCTAGGATTTTACCAAACAGCTAGGATTTTAGACAAGGCTGTCTCGACCGATCGAGCTCGTTGACGAACGCAGCGTCGAATGTGTGAATAAGAGAATAGCATAGCAGAAGGCTGGCTGCATTTCCGCGCTGAATGGCAAGGCTCAAGCGCTGAGCAAGAAATTCTTTTTCTTAGTTTGTCAGGGTTTCCCACTGCTGGGCAAAGGCCTCTCCTTCAGATCTCCATAGCTCCCGGTTTTGTGCCAATTCTGGCCAATTGTTGACGGTCCAGGTCGTCTCGCCATCTCCATCTGGCTTCGACTGCCTGACAAATATCGCTAACAAAATAACAAATAAATACCTATCGTCGACAATTTCAATAACAATCGATGAAGTATGTTCTTTACATTCGATTATTCATCGCTAATACAACTCTCAAATGGACGTAATTCTGCAAACGGGAACCAACCCACACTTAGTTCAAAATAGAGATAAGGATACAGAAAACTGTAAAAATACTCCTAGTGTCAAACTTTTAAATATCACATTGTTCTGACAACTTTTACCTACTTAGAAAATATTTCGACAAAGTTACTAAATCATACTATTGCCATAATATAATATGCTAAGAAAGTTTATTCTGCATAATACCTCAGAACAGAAATCTACAAATCTAAATATTTTTATTGAAAAACAATAAACAATATTGATACTTGTTTTGGTAAAATAAAAACCAAAAATATAATTAATGTTAAGATAAAATATATAAAATATTGCCCACGAAATTACATTAAAATACCTATTATTGACAACGTAAATCATTATATCTGTATACACTTTCTAAACAAGAACTCCATCAAATCCATCTCAAAATTCCATGTGCAGTCAAGTGCAAAAATAAGTATTGAAAGAATCCGCTCATAAATATGTTCCGACGTTCTAATTACACACAATTAGAGTGTACTGGGACTTATTTTTGAAAATTTTTGTGTACACCTTATTTTGATTTTGCGTTGGTTCCTGTTTGCAGAACTACGTCCAAATGTGTATGCATTATCAATTTATCACTCGGAAGATATTAGACCTAAATACTCAGGCTTTATTTGCATAATCATTAAGTTAAACGCATCGCACTCTTATGCAGGCTTAATAAAGATTAAGTTTGCTTGCGATGGAAAGCGATAGCATTAGGAGCGTTCCAGTAAATTGCCTCTCTATATGCATGGAGCGAGGAATCCGATTTTCATTTACCGTTTAGAGCGACCGATGGTCATCGCCCATCGAGTTGACAATCGCGTCTGAAACGTTCCGGGTTTTAATTAAGAAGATGGTGGTATAAACACTTAGTCTAAACGGTGTGTTTACTTCCAGTGAATTTCTGCCTAATGTCGTTGAGATTGCAAATTTTGTTGCGTACAGAATTTTAGTTCATGAAAAATCAGTTAAAATGGTTTGTGTGTACAGTACAGTCTTATTTTGTCGAATTGAGAATTGACTCATGTGGGTATTGCCAATCTCAACGACGCAGTATTATTTTTTCTGACGCTATTTTGTAGTAAATTCTATTCAATGTATTTATCCACATAAGCTTACAGTATTACACCTAAACACTTACATGCTAGTTATACCATAAAAATAAAACAATAAAATAAAGTCAAAATAATTTCATAATAATAATAGTAAAAGGCATTACAAATTCAATAAAATAACTTCAAATTCAAAGGGAGACAGTCGTATGAAGCTTAAAGATAGTACGCTCTCAATATTGAATACATTAATTACTATTTGTGATTTTATCTGGGCAAACTACATTATCGATGGCGCTTAGTCTTGCGGCGTTTTATTTGTATACTAACTTACGAATATAACGCCATAAACGCCATCAACAATTTGGTCCCTTTGCCTGGATAATATCACATTTAGTTAACATCTATGAACAAATACAAAAATACTCTCAAATCTTTGAGATGTGGTAAACTTAAGTTCCAAAAAAATCAGCAATGTTTTAAATTAAATCACATAATAATCACCAAATTAAAAATTTAAACAACCGACTTCAACCGGTTTCTCCAAGATTCCCGATTTATTTCCATCATTGGTTTCCTCAAATCCTACTTTCTGAATGCAAATTCTTGTAAATGAATGAAAATTACCAAAAGCGCCATACATGTACCTATAACAATTGAAGAGATCCCTCGATTTCTCCAAGATCCCATCATCAGACCGCTACTTGGTGCCAACGGGACCATCTCGGGGTAATACACGTTCGATCACAAAAAGAAATTTTAAAATCGGTTCACTATTCTCGGAGATATCGGGTAACATACATACAACAAAAAAAAAAAAAAAAAAATTCAGTCGAATTGAGAACCTCCTCCTTTTTTGAAGTCGGTTAAAAAAGGACATTTTCTTACTGATATACATGATGATGATCATCATCATCATCAGCCTGTCGCAGTCTACTGCTGGACATACGCTTCCCCAATTTCGCACCACTGTGTTCGATTTTCGCCTGCTCGCATCCAGCTTCTGCCAGCCATCTTGCGCAAATCGTCACTTCACCTTGCCTGAAGGATGCACAATTGCACATATGATGATGCTTCCTAGGTAATAGTCTAAACCCCTTATCCATAACATAAACCTCTTCTTACTTAGCAAGCCGCTAAGTATTGTTTGTTCCTTTTGGTCTTATCAATACGTCTATAAGAGCGAAAGGGACAAACAATACTTAGCGGCTTAAGTTAGGAAACGTTTATGAATAAGGGGGTAAGTACAGTCAAGTGCAAAAATAAGTATCGAAAGAATCCGCTCGTAAATATGTTACCAAGTTCTTATTGACACAGAATTAGACTGCACTGGGACATATTTTTGAACATTTTTGTGAACACCTTATTTTGTCTTTGACTTTACCTACATCAATAACAAAGCAACCATTGATCGAACACTAAACTGAAACTTTAGAACAACCTTCGATCTGCAAGTTCCGAAGACAGGCAGAACAATGGCGTCTAAAATATTGACGGTTTTCATTAAGGCGCCGGACATTTAGCCTAAGCGGCGATCTGTGAACTTGGCAAATGCATGCAAAACTCTCCTTTGCGTCATGGGGTGTAAAGTGACAGTTATACATAGACAAGTAAATAATATCGACAGCTATATCGTTACTTTGCATCTTATTATTTTTTTTATATATTTATTTTCTAAACTAATCTATGTATGAAATAAAACTATGACAATTGATAAACTCGCGTATATTAACTAATTTTAATTTCATTCCGACGTTTCGAACACTTTACAGGGTTCGTGGTCTGCGGATGACAATCGCAATGCAGAAGAAAATAAAATCTATGTATCTTATAATAAATAATACCTAGGTACATAGTATAAATAATTTGTGAAGTGACGTTCAGGATTGAATACTTAGAGTAATATTGGACGGCATAATTTCAATACCTTGTGTCTAAAAGTATGAAAAAATTTGTGACTACAAAATTTTGCCTTTGAGGCAAAGAATCCTTCTATATTTAAAGCGTTGGCGCTGTGCATAGTGTGCATATTACATCTCTCGGGTTTCGAGTAGGTACCGATAAAGTTTACCATCAGGCCGTATGCTTTTATGCCACATAAACTACAAAAAATCCAATTATTTCATTCCTAACTAGAGACTAAGATACGCGATCAAAACCTTATAATCCTAGCATCCGCGAAAATAGACAAAAAAATAAGCCTTGCCGTGTTTTTGCCGGATCCTTCTCGGGTCAGTGCTGTAGTGTTAAAACCGGAATTACTTAGATTTTATTCTATCCTATTCTGTTGATGATTCAAATGTGTTTGTTGGTAATCCTGCTTCAATAAAGACCTTTCAGGTACCTCCCAACCTAATTGTAACACTTACTGTAACATGCCCATAACTAACTACAATGAAGGGCGTTTTCACAAACGGTTGTTGAAATCACCTTGTTAGGACAAGTTTGGGCTTCTTCTACTCAGGATCACGAGCTCTTTCGATTCTAATAAGAGAAAAAATATGACCCATAATTTTCATACAGTTTTCATTCATTCCTTCCATTACGCTACCGCCTTTGAATATCTATGACAAAACGGTATCGTAATGGAAAAAACATTTTGGGTATGTATGGGTATGATCCTGAGTAGAATAACAAATTAAATAACAAGGTGATTTCAACAATGGTTTGTGAAAACGCCCTGCAATAAATAAAATAAAAAATGAAGAATAGTTTGACTTCGAATATTATTCTGGCAAAGGCTTAAGAGATTGACAGTCTATTTTTACCTGTCCCCAGTACGAGTTAAAGCAAGCAATCCGTATGGAAATGTTGCAACGTTGCTGCATATTAATTTAGCATTTGCACCGTCTGAGTGTGAATTTGCTCGTTAAGTTTTATCGACGTGTTTAATGTTGCATCATTGTTATGATAACTACTAAGTGCTTGTTATTGCTACTGCTTTATGCGAATTATTGTGTAATTTTGCGAAAATTAGATGCAGAAATTTACTCTCATCATCAGCCTATCACAGTCCACTGCTGGACGTAGGCCTCTCCTATTAACTATGCATATATATGCATTAGGACGTAAATTACCATAATTGTCACGTTGGGCAAGCAAATTGACGATCGCAGTAATGCGTCCACTATGATAACGCTGCTGCCCATCATCAATCTTCTATCAAAGAATGGTCACTGACACTTCAATCCCTTAGTCGAAATTTAATCATTAGTATGTAATTGTCAGGATATTCAAATAGGGGCAGGTTGAGTAAGGGTGCCAAGGTACTTGCCTTGTTTAAGGTACATTTGTCACCGTTAACGTAAAAAAAGAATGATCGAAATCGGTTGGTGAAATATTGAGTAATTCGTCCTTTTTTTTCGTCGTGGACATGCTTAATGCAAAACGACTTATTATATGGTTTTGCTCATGGATGCCATTGTCAGAAATGGATCTAATAAAAATCGTTTCACCCAGTTGAAAGTACTGAGGTTACAAACACAGAGAAAGTCGAATTGAGAACCTCCGCCTTTTTTGAAGTTGGTTGAAAAATTATGTAATTGCTTACATAATACGTCCCATAAATTTTTTCCACGCGCAAGTTTACCCTAAATAACTCATAAATAAAAAACCCACGCATTTAAGTCTTGACTAATTTCAATTTCACCTCAAACTCATGTACAGTCAACAAACAATGTGGCCTACCACATTTCGACTCTATTCAGTGCTAATAAAACCGAAAAGTTGTAGACTACATCTTTTGATAACTGTACCTACTCACACACTAAATTCATTTGACATATAACCCCACTTACTCAACTTCGACAGGTACCAAATGTAATATTTATTCAAATTCGCCTCGATTCTGAACTTGACCATACGAGTATTTGTATTCAATTGACAATATTTTACGATACTTAAATGTCATTCTAGTCGTTCGGTAGCCAAGTCCTGCTGAGACCGCCATAAAATGTGACATAAATTGACAAGGCCCCATAAAACCGAGTACACAATGATTTGATTCTTTTATTGAACAACACCTAGTAAACAGTTTTTGTAAAATATTATATGTACTCGTATTCAGATTTGTTCGAAGATTCAAATGTAATTTGTTATGCAGACGGTTGGTAAAATTATTCAATTGATATGACGATAAAATTTACATAAGTACAATTATTATGGCGCTTAGTTTGATGATATTTTCGTGGTTGTATTTAATTTAAGTTTAATATTCGTGCTTGATTAAACTATTTGTTATGTTAGGAAACTAAGCGGGACATTAAATCAATGTAAATTGTGTTTATAATAATTTTGTTAGGAAACTAAGCGGAAAATTAAATCAATGTAAATTGTGTTTACAATAATTTTGTTAAAAATGTTATGTTGTTGAAGATTTTTTGAGAAGAGACAAAGGTGTAGGTTAAATAACTGAGAACTGGGTATACTAGGTTTTTACCAAAATTTGGATTGTGATGCAGATCTTTGTACGTCGAAACTGTCAATCGAATCAATTGATCAAAATCAATTTTCAGATCCGTCAAGTCGTTTGAGGAAAAACGCGTCGCCACCGTAGATATAAAGCGCCAACTACGCAAGGAAAAACCTAATGCCCTGGCCACGACATTGGTCTAAGGCGACCAGCGGCGAGCGAATTCATGAGTTCCCACTCATGAATTCGCTCGCCGGATGCCGATATGGGTACGAGAGGGAGCACCATACGTTTTCCGCTAAGCCGGTCGCCTTAGACCGATGTCGTGGCATGGCAGCTGAAATTATATAGGTATGTTTTACAAACTATTAGTAAATTAGTCACCAACTTGCGAAACTATTATAGTTACAAAAATATATTTTTGGAAGCACTCGTTACAAAACTTGCCGCCAGTCACGAACTAACGTCTCGACAAACTGTCGACTAATTCTGATGGAACTTGGCCAATTTGCTCGTCAAATGTCATTCGACGTTCTTGAAAATGTCATCGGTAAACAATACGATTAGCGTGTAGTCCACTCAATGAAGTAAAGTTCATAACAACAGTATATATTTGGACGTATTTCTGCAAAAAGGAACTAATCCACACGAATTTGACATTTTAAGGCTTCAAGGTGTTAATTAAGGTATTTTGATTTAAGATGTTAATTAGAATGGCAAATTCGTGTGGATTGGTTCCTTTTTGCAGAACTACGTCAATGTGTGTCACTTTTCACTTCTTCAAATTAGATGCATGTTGGTAGTTAGTAATGCCTTATGGTTAGCACCTACCTATTATAATAATCTATACTATTCGTAAGTAGAATCCAAAAAAAGTAAACAAACCTAAAAACTTGCATTATTCCATAATCACGCACTTTTACAACACGACCTCGGTTTTATTATGAACTTGAACTCTTAAACCTTGAGTTCTCATATGTACATGCTTAGTTAAAATTATTGTTATTCTTAGTATTAACGTAAAAATATATCTGCGAACGTGTTTCACGATACGTGTCAAAGATGTCAAATACAAAATATAAGTCGATCATATTTTGTTTACCTTCAGGTAAGCAGCTATAGGTAGTTTCGTTAGAGTTGAAATAAATGATAACACACACATGTAAATTAAGTACTAAATTACTAATTGCAAATAATTTTGTGAATGAATGACTTAACGTGACTTGCGTCAAAATATTCAAGCAAATCCGTTAAATAAACTTTTTGGCCAATCTTACAGTTGCTATTAGATTTGATGTCAGTACGAAAAAAGAACACTAATTTCAAATACCCCTTGTGTTTACATGACATGTTGTTGTAGGCTTTAGTTTAACGAATCAAAAGTGCTCGTTGCTGGGCCTAATTGAATAAAGAATATTTTGACTTTTGACTATAACCTCTGTGATACCTACGTTACTGAGCGTTAGCGGTTGGCAACTTGGGTAAGCACCCTGATCACTATCCAATCATGAAGATGGACTCAAAATTTTAAAGTGTTTTCGAAGCACGCTTCGTCAGTTGGCATCCAGACGGCGTCAGAATCCATTGAGAAGCTATGTTGGTTTAATCAGAGATGGCCGGTGAAAGTAATCTGAGACTGCACGTGGGAGATGAGAAAATCTATTTGTGTTTCACGTGTTTGTACGGTCAGGAGATGAACAGTAAGTACATAAAAGGTTGGTGTTGATATTATAAGCTGAATTAAAAAAACATTATAAAGGGCATTTTTCAATTTTCGTGTCAATTTTTTTTTCTACAATTCGTACTGAATATGATAAGTTCTTTTGATCCTAACATGATCTCTTGTAGGAACAAAAAGTGTCTAATTAATTTTCGAGTTTAAATAACGCAATTTGTTTGTAAAATTTCTGCAAGTTAGCTTTAAGTTGCATGCCTTTTCTTTATTAATTTCTGTTTTTATACCTACGATATAAGTTGTGGAAATTGAATAAAGTCTTTATCTATCTATCTATCAATAAAATAAATGACTGCCAATATTGTGATCAATACAGTATATTATATGATATCGCACGCCTAGATCTAAAGAGTATTAACTCAAAAAACTTCACTTTTGAGTTAGCTGCATATTTGAATTCTACAAATCAACCCGCGTAAGCCACAAAAACCGGTGCAACAATATCTTCGCCGCACGCCGAATGACAGCCGCTTAAGTACCTTTTGCTGGCTTATTTTAATTATATCAGTACCGTCTAAACAGCAGTATTGTCTGTTGAATTTTCCGAAAATCAGGTTTATCTTATCCAAAACAAAACATATTGAGCAATTATTAAGAAACATAGCAAATTATTCTCGTTCATAACAGTTATGGAATATAGGTAGCAAGATATCAACACTAGTTACCCCTGATTTTATGTATTTTTGAATTAATACTGTTTTCATGGTTACTTCATTTACTTACCTATCTACTTTATTGTTGTTTTAGAATTATGAAGCGGCGTGGGAAATTATTAGTAAACTTAGTAAAAGGATTTGGGATTTGATAATAATGATCTCTCTAGTGCCAAATAATTACCTACTCGTAGAAAAATAATTTAATCTGTTGAAATAAAACCTAATAAAGCCTAATAAAAAGTTTTAATTTTTACATAATACTCTATTTGTGAATCATTTAGTGTAAAGTTATAAGAAATAAGATGTAATAACTTTAAAACAAATCAACAAGAGAGAGAAATTAGATTTTTGTTTCGCATACAAACGCCAAAACTAGTTTTTTGTGATTTCTGAAAAAAGTACTTTTTTGAGTTGATACTGTTTAGATCTAGGCGTGCGATATAATATTTGGGTCAATTGCAAATGAATTGTACATAGTTAAGACATTAATGAAATAAAAACCTTTGGCAGTAGTAAAAGGGGGCTAATTAAAAGATATAGGTTCGTATTGTTGCATGTATCAGCCTATGATAGTCCACTGCAGGATGTAGTCTCCTATTAACTATGATATACGCATTAGGGTCTCACCAAACCAATCGACGCGGAGTCGGCTTTCGCCGAGTGTTTTACACCACACTATTCGCATTTAGCCGATCGACCGTCTCCGCGGTTGAACACCTGCGTTAAGCAGTCTCACCCTCCTTACGGCCGTAGAAACGCTCGATCGGCTGCGATTTGCTACCGCAACAGTTGTAAAGCGGCAGTCGGCTCTCCCGTGCTCCGTCCTGCCGTCGAGACGTCAGACAGCACGCGTACAGCCGCTGAGTCCGACGAACAGATAGATAGGACAGCGGGTGATCGGCAATCGTAAATCTCATTTTTGGAGACTAGTTGTTAGTAACTAGTTTGAAATTGAACAGACGTGTATGATTACGACAGTATTACTTCGTGTTGTCAGATCTATTGCAGATTTTAATGTGGGTAATAATTCAAATGAATAAATACAAACGCATCAGTAGCTACTTCAGCCGTCATCGGCTCTTTTCGGCCGTCGTCAGCTATGTTCGGCCGTCGAAGACGCTGAACGGCTTCCGCCAGCTCTGACCGGTCCTTATCGTAGGTACTCGGCCGTGATCGGAGCCGTTCAGCTCTTTCCGGCACCGTACGGCGGTATTAGGAGATTTAGGAATGCGAACGTGTGCGTTAGGCTGCAAACGGGGTCGTACGAATGCGAACAGCTTTACGGCAAAACGCCGTTTTCCCGTCGAAAGACGTCGTTTCGCGTGGGCTGAGCCGATTTACGATGTCCTCGCTCTTATTGCGTTGACATAAAGCTTTTTCCGTACGCGATTAGCCGAAACGGCGTCGACTAGTTTGGTGAGACCCTTAGGAGGTAAATGCCCGTAATCGTCACGCTGGGCAAGCGGATCGACGATCGCAGTAACGTGTCCACTATGATGACGCTGGTGCCCATCATCAATTTTTTATCAAATAATATAATCGTATTGTTGCTCTTAATAAATTTTACTTTGTCGCCCTTTTCAGTGTCAAAAGTTGTTACACAAAATTTAACTTAGTAACACATTTAAAACGTTCAATTTTGTTTTCATGAACGGCCTTTAGTTGATGTACAAGTTTTTTCCGATGTACCCATATTTAACCTCCTTGCAACAAAACCCTTTTATAACATCCAAAGCACACCTGTCTTTAAAAACATTTAGATACAAATACACTCATCCAGAAACAAATTCAGACACCCGACACCAACTCCCGTTTTAAATAAACATTCCTATCCTATCCGAAATAACATTATAAATCATTTTCTTAGTTTTTGTATCCGTTTGTTCCTTGACATGTTCCGCTATTTGCTTTACGTCGCTAAACATATGCGAGAATCCATCATTTCGGGATATATTTGGTAAAGTGACAGAAAAGGTGTTGGAAAGAAAGTTTTGCATTCTTGTGTGAGGTATGCTGATGATGCAAAGTTTGTATGCAGTTCAGTCTAAAAGTTTAAGTAAAATAAAACTATGAAAACGGATAAACTCGCGTATATTAATTAACTTTAACTTCATTCCGACGTTTCGAACACTTTACAGGGTTTGCGAGCGACATAGATAGTCCGTTTTCATTGTTTTTTACATGAGTAGGTAATCTTCGCGGTAACCGAAGAAAATATTATAAAAAGTAATTAGCTTGAGACAATAAGATCCAGTTTTCCGAGTTATAAAAGGCATTTGTGTCAGCTGTCCCAAGATATTCATTTATTAGGTAATATGAAATTGGCGTTTTGTGTAATTTATTAATTGTTTGTAGGCTAAACCTATTCTTCCAATCAATCCGTTCTCAAGTTCAATCCCACCAATGCCATTAAACGACGTTCCATTCGTGGCATTTCTAAATTACTCATCAGGAATTGCAGTCACGGGCCGCGATCCCGGCGCTGATTTTTACTTCTTCTGCAATTGCCCGGTTTTACCTCGTAATTTGTTCATATTTCCCCGGCGATTATCAATTTAGGGCTTTTGGTGGTGAATCGCTTTATCAGCTTGTTCCGACAGTATTTTTTCTTTTGTGTTAGACTGTCAAAGAAATCTGAACAGATGTACTTAGGTATCAACTAGTATCAAGTCTTAGACATTACGACAGAAGATTCACCATTCATTCAGTCATAGCATTTTGAGAACAACTTATCATAACGTCTCCTAACTTATTAAGCCACTACTTAAATTTTGATTATCTTTTTCGGTCTTATGAACATTTTAATAAGACTAAAATGGACAAACGATACTTAGAGGCTTGCTAAGTTAGGAGTCGTTTATGAATAAGGGGGTTAGACAACATGTATTATACTCTACGCCATAATAAGATGTCAAAAAAACGAACAATATTTTCTTCCTTTTCGTTTCTTTTTATAGGTATGAACGCAAATTAAATTAAATACTCAGTAAATATACCAACTCTTGTATTAAAGATTAAAGTTATATAAAAATAAAAAACCGGCGAAATAAGCTTATTGGAATTTAATTATGGTTTGATTAAGGACTGTTAAAATTATGATACGAAATCATAATTATACAAATGATCTTAACTATCTATTTCACGCCTAAAAACCTGACTCATACTTTATGATACTTACTAAAATTTAGGATATTTTTAAACATTACCAGTAAAAAAAAAAACAGTATCAAGTCATAGCATGGTCCAAGTGGGTCCACAATCTACTAATGCAATTCACTGTACGACCGAATCTGAATCCGAACCTGAAGACCGAATCTGAATATGGAATTCCATAGAATTCCATAGAATAACTGTCAAACACATAGGTACAGGCCGAACCTAAACTGAATCGCATTTAAGAGATCATGGCAGCCCTGGCCGTTCTAGTGCGTGCAATACCTTAGACAACTATAAGTTCTAGAGTAGTTTACACGGTAGAACCTACGTAACTGGGTCAGTCACGAACAGTGTAACTACTATACTCGGGAGGGGCCTGTCTTGACAGTAATTAGAGATTCGGGGCCACTTGAGACAGCGCTAAGCTCCTGTGCAGTGTAGAAACTAACAACAGTAGTACATTTCTTTTTAAAATAAACACATCATCCGTTCCATTTGCCGTGTGGTGACGGCAGTAAGAATACATTTGTCACCACCCCAACTCCTCCTGCGGGTGTCGTAAGAGTCGACTAAGGGATTGAAGTGTCACTGACCATTATTTGATAAAAGATTGGTGATGAGCAGCAGCGTCATCATAGTGGACACTTTACTGAGATCGCCAATCCGCTTGGCGATCTTCTTGGCGATCTTGGGCATTTACCTCCTAATGCGACTATACGCATAGTTAATAGGAGAGGCCTACGTCCAGCAGTGGGCTATCATATCGGCAGATGATGATGATGACACATCATCCAGCCAATTTCAATCCACTGCTGGACATAGGCACTAATACCTATGCGTAAGGACGCATTAGGAGGTAATTACCCATAATCGCAGCGCTGGGCAAGTGGTTTGGTGATAGTAGTTTCTACTATGATTATGCTGCTGCCTATCATCAATATTGAATAAATGAATGGTCAGAGACACTTTAATCCCTTTGTTTCTTACGACAACTGGGTGACAAGTTGGGGTGGAGACAAAATGTATTCTTACTGCCACCACCACGTGGCATTTTTACACACCGCTCAAAAAATAATATTTGCTGCTTGGCGATAGAACCATGACTAACCAGAAAATCTATCACAAACGATACCACGGTTTACAAATAAAAGCGTGGTGAAACATCAATTTTGACGCCATTAAATGTTGTGAGTGTTGTATGTTGTGTGACAACCCTAGCTTACAAGTGAGTAATGAAGACCAGGTGCGTGTAGTTCGCAAAATCCGCGCAGCTAGAAGGTGTTGATACATTTTCTCGCCAGTGTGCCTGCGACCACGGTTGTAACGTTATGCCCGAAACGTCAGGATAATATTAAACGCGATAACGATTTGTCATCCTCGGTACCCTAGTTGATATGGTAAGTGTTCCGTACCCTGCATACGAAATGGGTTCGAATCACGGCGAGGGCATTATTTGTGTATTTATTTATCACAAACATTTGTTTATTGGTCATGGCTGTCTATGTATTTATATATGTACCTATCTATCTATAATATGAATTCAATGTTTAAAGATGTACTACTGTTTACAGTATAATCTACTCTGGCGCCATCAAACGGCAGGAAGTGGAATTTACGAGTGATTGATCATGTGATGATGATAAGATAATGTAGACAGAAAGATAACTTTATCTATAAAGGGGCTTATTAAAAAAGCTCGTGATATGAATACATTTTATGTCATTAAAACATTAAAATGTTACATAATTACATGTAATATTTAGATATCAAATATGTTCGTCATACATCAAAGTAGGTTGAAGCATTATTTTGTATTTCTAGTGGTACGACGAAACTCACATTCATACCCACTTTCATATATAAGGTCCTAATTTATTAGTTGCAGATATTTTAACACATGATACTTTACATTAAAATAATTAACTATAAATATAAATTAAGAAATATTTTCATGTAACTTTTTTGATTTCATTTTCCTAACAAGAAAAATAATTATAATTTCGTCTGAAAAAAATCATCATGTGCATTATCACATGTCACAATAACACTGTCTGTCATGTCATCAAACGACAAAATTCAACGGAAAATAACATAACATTGACTATAAAGTATTTAATTTATCGACGTGAAGTGGCCAGTTCCAGTTAAATGGTACGTAAAAGAGGTACTAGAATCTGTTCAATGAGTTTTCATTTAATAATCACACGAACAGGGTGTTTTTACGTAGCAAATTTGTTTTTCCGTTTTCTCCAAAAAAACATCGTAAAAGCTATAATGTTTCACGGTTTAATATACTCCAGAGACCGAGTACTATCAGCTGTAAAAATATCTGCATCTAATAAATTTGGACCTTATATACATACATACGAACTCTGAATACATTACACTCCTTTTATGGGGCAGTTATGTAATAATAGTACATTACTATAGAGGACGGGAAACAAAGGGTTACAGGCCAAGTAGATATATCTGGCCGAAGGAACTGAGGCCAGATAGGGATACGCGGCCTGTAACCCTGTTTCACGCCGAGATTTGTATAGTGCTTTTCTCAAACTTGCCATAAAATAAAACGAACTGATTTCGCCGAACCATACTATTTTGCCAAATAATTTGTAAATATACCAATAGTATCTATAGTATCATATAACATTAAAAAAAAACATTCGCGCCAATTTTTTTTTTAATCTGTTTGAGATCTCCTTTTACCCGATGGTATAGACATTAGTTCTAAGGTTATTTTTTTTTCTCTGTGGCTGAATGTCAAGACCTAGTATCACAATTTGACGTTTCAAAACAAAAGACAGTTTGTTTGCAGTCCTAGGTGTGAAATAAATACATGAAATCTCTTTACATATCATCTTAGCACATAACACCGGATACATAGTATTTCCGGGCTTAATTTAAAGTAAGTAATATCAACATTCCGTAGCAAGTTTGAGAAAAGTATAATACTAACCAGATCAGGATGTTTAGCCAAGTGGCCAATCGCTAGAGCTTGGTAGCGTATCGTAGTTTTCCCTCTCTGTCACTCTTTCATATTAGTGCGATAAAGACAGTTAGCTGTCTTTCGTTTACGATTGACGATTAAGCGTTAGCGATTGGCAACTTGTCTAAGCACCCAGGTGTTTAGAATAAAAATTGTCGTGCGGCATGCTGTACTTTATTGAACGTTACTATTAAGATTAAGGCTAACTTTTAGATCCAAATATTAAGAATAATGAAAATGCATGCATTTGACAAGTAAATAAAAGATTTATTTTTATTAATCAATTATTTCACTTAATTGGATTACTTCAGTCTCGTTATTGCAAATTTCGAAAAACGAGGCTTTTTACTAGTTGTGCATGTAATAAAAAAGTATGTACAAATAATTTAACCTGCGTTAAGTTCTATACAATTTTTACTTCTATTAAGTTGGTACCATCACCAGCAAAAAACGACGATAAGTTTTATACTAACCTGCCAACCTGTTACAAAAATATACAAAATCATAACGGAATCAATTTTACGACAATTTTCATGGCAGATATTTGCCCTAGTTTACTGTATGTATACAAACTTCACATCGTTTCGTCACATTCTTAACACGTTAACGCTTATTAGCGTTACAAAAAGCGTGAAAAGTTCAAATTTGCGGAACATAAGTAATGTTAACGTTTTTAAAATAAATAACGTTTTTTCTGGACTAAACCCAGATTAGGCCGACACGTGTAAATGTGTTTCGGAGATTAGTATAAAAATATCTGTTTGAAATATCTTTCGGATAAAGATATAGGTTTATTTTTGGATAATTATAAATACGTTTGTAACAGTGCCGTTATTTTGTTCTTTATTAGGCGGAGTAGACATAATATAAACACCTACTTACATTTTTAACATTGAAAAGAGATGTCTTATTTTAAATAAGAAATACAGATAAAATTAAATTTAGGGCTATTTTTCCATTTAGACCATTTTACAACTATTTAATAAGTATATCAAATTTCATACGTACCAGGTTTCTAACTCACATTGGTGTTTTGCTTCATAGACATCATTTGATGCCTAATTTTATTATTTTGTTAGCTCTAGCTTACAACAGTCAGTTATATGCAACAGTCTAGTACGTATGTATCACAAAATTCTACCCACAGTTTTTTTTCTTGTGAAGTACTGAATGATTGAGCTTTGAAACCTACTCTTTCCATGCGCTTATAGGTTGAAATGTTTAAAATACATTTGTAATTACCTAGTCTTAAGAAATAAAAGTACCTAATCTAAACACTCTTAAAGTGTCTTGTACCATTAACAAAGTTAATTGATTTTGATTTTGATGTCAAAGTACATTCCGCAATTTTTTATTCTTGAAATTCTCTGAGAATTTCATTTTGACCTAACCTGGACTTGACATGTCTCACGTACAAATTATTGCAAAAAATACAAGTATAACCATATCCGTCCCGCTCGCCCTTGCGTATTGGTGCGAGCGAGCCGGGAAGAAAGTGAACGCGCGTTAATAACGGGTAATGATATTATTGGCAACAGTATTCAAAGTCCGCCAATACCTAATTTTATCAAATTGTCACTTTTCACAGCTGATATGTGCAGGTAAGTTAACGTAGCTTAGCTCATACGTGCAAATTTAAAATTATCCTTATATTTAATTAGGGTCGTGCATCATTTTGCTGTATTCACGTATCATCGATACCTTCAAATACACCACATGATATGCATGCAAATAGAACGTGCTAATCTTAGATACTCGTGGGCTTATCAACGTATGCAAATAATGCATGTATCTATTTTCTAAAATAGACGTCAATACTAAAATATTCTTCTACATCCAGAGTATCTTCGAAGATCAAGTTAAGAAAAAAGTTTTTAAAAAGCACCCCTGAGACCAACTTAGTTAAGACCTCGCCGAGACTGCTTGCAAAGAAAAAGTAAAAAGTCCCGAAACTAATTGTTGGCAAACAGCAAAGTGTCCAAGAGCGAAAATATGTTGATTGAATAAAGAAAAACTATTAAAAGTTGGATGAAAGTTTCTGGTTCAGTTGCGACAGACAACAGAAATCGATGCGCTGGCGACTAGCGAGAAGGGTTAAATATAATTATAATAGAAAAGTGAAAACGGAAAAAAAAGTTGAAAGATTTTCAGAAAAAGGTAATATACTCAAAATAGGTACTAAAGGTAAGGAAAGCCACGAATTTGGAAGAAAACAAGTATTTGATCCTTCTGATTAGGACAACAATGGTTCTAAAAGAAAAACGTTATGAAATTAATAATAGAACATGGTCTATTTAATATTTTTTTTATCCCTAGTCTGTTCAGATAAACCACATTCGGCAAACATTAATTTCTAAGTTATTCAAAGTTATATTTTAAATTATAATTCGTGCCACAAGTATGTGCATCCGCGGCACACGGTATAAATACAGATCTGTAAAACAACTATTCGGATTTCATGACGGAGCAGTAATCCCCACCATAACTACCCAGAGCACCCGGCAACATCAAGATCAATAATACTTTTTTTAATGATTTTTGTTACATTTATGAATAAATTCTTGTTGTACAATTACAATGTTTACATAAACTCTTCTATATTTGTTTAGGGTATGAATTTAAAATGGATACTCTTTCCAACAGGTTAGAAATACTTGAACATCAACAACACTTTCAAATGAAATCAACCAGACATGATAGAATGCGCAAATGCTGTAATAAGTTTATGTGATACAGATTCAAAACACAACAAAACTTGGCAAACGGGAAACCACCTAAAACAATGTTCACGACCATAATGTCTGTCTTGTCTAGACTTGCAAACTTAATTTTTCCCTCATTTTTCTACTCTATCCACAGACACGAGCACTTAAAGAAGTCACTTGGCATTTTTTGATCGCAAACCAAACTGCTAATTTGTAGTGATTTGTAGATGCATCCTTGGATGCCGACTTGTGGAAGAATCACAGACGTATTTACGGTCTGTTGCACATCCCCAGATAAATATATCGATTAGATTAAATTATCAATATCCTTTTCCCTAGGCTCATAAAAGTTGATACATTTTATTATTTAAAGTATTAAACTTACACACTCTTGTAAATTATCTACTTACCAGAGAACATGGCAGAAATCGAACCAGCGCCTTTGGTTTTTTCAATTCAGGTTCTAACCACTGCTGTCACTACCAAAGTCACTGTTCACAGCCGGATAGGCTTCTATTAGTATGAGTGGCAGCGAATTAATCAATACAACCAAAAAGTGACGTACAGTAGTGACCGTACGGTTAGCTTGACATGTCTATGAGGAGTTTTGTCAGCCTCTGTAACCTAGTTGGTAGTGACCCTGCCTACGAAGCTGAAGGTTCGGGTTTCGGATCCCGGCGAGGGCATTATTTGTGTATTTTTTGTCAGAAATATTTGTTCCTTGCTCGTGGCTGTCTATGTATTTAGGTAGCTATATGTATCTATCTATTATATAATATGTCGTCACTTGGTATTCACATCACAAGCCTTAATTGAGCTTACCGTGGGTGGGACTAAGTCGATTTGTATAAGATGTCCCAAGATATATATATTTTTTAATCACACAAACACGGCGCGCGTGCATCTACTCGAGCTTAGACTGTGCGAGTACCGACGCGTTCGTTTATGCATTTTACCACCACTGTACGAGGTGTGCCAAAGGTTGCCAAGGTAAATATTTTTGTCTCCATTAGCTTCAGTGCAAAACTGAAGTTTACTTATTGTGACAGCAATATGAATTTGGACTTTTCCGTGAAAAGCAGAAGGAAAAGGATTATGCACTAAATCTCTGGTCTGTAACCGTAATAAGGCCGCGAGTTGCTGTCAAGCACAAGATGTTAAGAGCCGAAGTTATGCGAAGTCTATAGATTCGTTTGTCTGTGACTGGCAAACGATGGTTTACCGGCTCATTTCACGACACTTTATCTTTTACGCGAAGCTGTTTTTAGTACGTTGTAAACTTTCCTTACTCGAGTTCTTAAAGGTTTCAATGTTCCTCGACAAGCAAACTTTATAGTGATATGGCTTTGCACTAAAACATGTAATTTTTCGACATGTTTGTTCACAATGACAGTTAGTATTTGTCAACAATACACGCCGTTAAATCTCTAATGAGTCTATATCAATAAGCACTGCAGAAATTGAATAGGTACTTTGTAATTGCTTTTCTATGTTTAAAAAAAATAGATCATTGAGGTTTAAAAACAAACTCTAGTGGAGTATTGACAACGTTTCAAAATTTTCAATGCCCCTAAATCGAAAACCATTTCGAGATATACGCATGTAGATCACAAAAATATATTTTTTAATTTTTTTATCGCAATATTTATGTAAAAAATTGCAATAATAGTTTAATCGGGAAGTGACGTCACAAAGCTGACATGCCACATCAGAGATGACACATTCAGAGATGCCAATATAACCAAAAAATCTTGCGGTTGGAATGTCTCTTATGTTTGACAGTGACACTTGACATTTGTCACCGATTTTCGTTGTTTTCTTATGTGTTTGAAACATCACTTGTGACGTAATTTAGCTGATTCTTGACGTTTGTAACTTACGCTCTTTCTGCTCGAAGTAGTAATAAAAGGGGATTTTCTCACTAAATTTGCAATTTAATTGAAAAGTAAAAAATACGTGTATCTTTTAATATTGACTTCTTTCAAAACAGACAATAAAAACTTGCACTAAAAAATATGAAATGTTGTCAATTCCATGAAAACATCTACTTTTTGTCACTTGCGATTCGTTATGGTAGCTACCCTAATAAAATAATATATGCTATCTGTTAGGAAACACTCTCAATCTTAAAGCCTTGATATGTTTTTTATTATACCGTAACTAAGCTTACTAATAAAATTTTTCAAAAGTATTGAAAGACTGTTGCTTACGATATCTCTTCATGAAATGCTCCTAGTATACTCTGTAAAGACAGTATACTGGAGTTACTAGTATAGGTACTAGTATTGTCTTACTGTCTTCTTCTTGTCTTAGAAATTCGTTAATTTCGAAAATTAGTCGCTATCACTCTAATGACCGCTTCGTTGGAGTGACAGAGGCAAATCTTCGAAATTTGCGGATTTCAAGGTTTGGTAGGGCCGCTGCTCAGCTCTGCTGATCTACATCTTTTTGGCACCTTACCTATATCATACGAGGGTTGCTCCGAAAGTTTTTAGTTGCTCCGGTTCTATTCATGCGATTTAAATTAAATTGATATGATTGTGAGGGACATTTCAATACTTATTATGGTTAATAAATTTATGCACGTAATGGGAATAGTTTTTTTATTATATTTTTTTTACAAAAAGCTGTTTTGTATGAAATTTAACATTATATGAAAAAATTGGCCATTTTTGACACATTGAAGCATATTTTGTATAAAAATCTTTGAAAGCCGTACTTAAATATACCCGGGATAAATAATTTAGTTCATTTTGCGATTTTTAAATTATAATTGAAGAACAATGATTATTGATTGAATGATTATTTTTACAATATTCGAAATTCCAATTTTAGAGTTTACGATTTTTTTCGATGCCTACTCATTTATGATTAAAGTAAAGGATATCACGTAATTTGTACTTAAAAATAACGGAAATATCTTCAATTACTAGTACCTATAAAATAAAATAGTTTTATAAACGAATGATGTTCATAGCATCTCAATAAAAAACTGTCTTAAAAACCGGTATCATGGTCATTGGAGTAAGGCTCGACACGTCTAAGTAAAACAAAATAATAAAAATATCTAAAATATTTACTAAAACAAATTTACACCGCCTAAAGCGTCATTGAAATATCCCTCAAAATGGTGTAAGTTTTAGTGAAATCGCATGAATAGAAACGGAGCAACTAAAAACTTTCGGAACAGCCCTCGTAGTGATATAAGATACCAAAAACGAAATAATTAACTAAGGAACAGTCAAGTTCAAAAATAACTACTTATCGAAAGAATCCGCTCATAAATATGTTACAACGTTCTTATTACATAGAATTAGAGTGCACTGAGACATATTTTTGAATATTTTTGTGTGCATCTTATTTTATCTTTGACTGAACTAAGGAATATATTCGGAACACAAATATTTCGAGTATTGGAAAGAAGAACTGCAGGCCTTGCCAAGATGCCATTGAGCAATCGTCATCATCATCATCATCATCAGCCTATGTTAGTCCACTGCTGGACGTAGGCCTCTCCTATTAACTATGCGTATAGACGCATTAGGAGGTAAATACCCATAATCGCCACGCTGGGCAAGCGGATTGGCGATCGCAGTAATGTGTCCACTAGGATGACGCTGCTGCTCATCATCAATCTTGTAGAATGGTCAGTGACACTTCAATCCCTTAGTCGACTCCTACGACACCCGCAGGAGGAGTTGGGGTGGTGACAAATGTATTCTTACTGCCGTCACCACACGGAATCGTATACGATAAGATAAGCGATAAGTCACGTGACCATAATAAGGCATGGAATTAGTAATGTGACTCATGTGACTTTTCTTTTGAATCTGTGATTCTCATATATTTATTACTTATCGCTTGTCACATACGAATCCAGAATGGCATCTTAGTGAGGCCAGGGGCCTATTTCTCGTACCTTATTAGACTAGTAATATTAGTCCATGGGCTAATATTTTTTACAAGTTTACAAATTTGTGTTTCTCGAAGCCACTCTAATAAAATATTAGTTACTAGTTACCAACTAATAAATATTAGCTAATATTATTAGACCTAATTTGGTTTTGGTTTCTCGAATACAAAGAAAAATAACTACACTTGTAAAATACACTCATAAAGTTATTAGTCGCCAAAGCTTGGTAAAAAATATTAGTCCAAACTATTAGCGTGTTTCTTGTCACAGTAACTAAAGAAAATTATAAAATGTGGACGGATTTGGATGAGAAATAATTAAAATTGTTAATTCCTCCCATTTTTACGTTTATCTATTTAAGTTTACATGTCCGAAGAGCTTCCAAATAAAATATCTCTGGCTTCCAATATATTCCTCAAAACCATCAACTTCATATCCATTCTTAATAAATTTAAATATTTTATTTTAACTAAACAAACAATTTGCTTTTTACCGCCAATTTTTAATTTAGTTTTAAATATGTAATAAGGCATGGCTAATACCCCAATCAGCCAAGCTGGACTAATATTTTTTATTAGTTTACCAATATTAGTTACCAGTCTAATAATTATTTTCGAGAAACAGAAAATATTAGGACTTGTAAAATTTTCACTAGTAACTAATAACTAATATACTTGTAAACTAATAGTTACGAGAAATAGGCCCCAGCTGATAAAAAAAATCCTTATAAGTAATTGGGTACACAAGATTAGATTTCTGTGAACAGTCCTTGCCATGATAACGATACAACTAATACTCCTCAGTTACAAAAGTTAGTTAGGACCATGTCCTCAAGTATCCCAGTCTAAACAAGATAGTGTGTTCTGGAATAATTTCCTCGTCGCCAAAGCAAACACGTGAAACTTATCATTGCCGTAAAACTTCTCGGACGTAATATCAGGACTCGCATTCAGCTCGCCTTATGAGTCAAACCTCTGGACAACTACTGTATCTGGGAATTCCAAGCAGTAATAATTGGGTGGATAAGGAGTGCTCTTATATTGGTTTTGTTAAGAGTTCATCTCGATTGTGGTTAGTAAGGGATAATACACCAGAGGCCAAGTAAGTTTGCCAACGCTTAAGATTCCTATAACTTTCTTAATACTTCCATGAGATTACCCACTCGGCCGTATGTTCTGTGATATCCGAATAATAATAAAAACTACAATCCCCTTTTATTTGTTTCAGGAACTACCTAAGTAATATGTATGGATATTAATTCCGCTCAATAAATACGAATTATTGTATCGGTTTTATGAGAAATGTGTTTTCGATATGGGGAGGTAAACTTTGTCATTGCCTCAAGTTTTCGGAGTAGTAAAAGTGACTCTATGTAACCAACTTTGAATTATATTACACAGTTTAGGCTCTTTCTTTAGAATTATCGATTTTTCAATAAAAAAAAAATCAGTATTTACGATGTACGTTGCCAACACCCACAACGGTATTTTAGCAGATCTGTAGGCCTACATCGAAATACGTTCGAATATCTTTCTCTGTCACTTACTCTTTCACTGACAGAGACAGGTGCCCAAAATTTACGATTATTGACGTTCGCGATAGGCCATCTGACGGCCCTTGTGTCATGGGGATGAGTCCCAAACTAAACTCTATTAATAATCTTTATGGGATCGTGTGAAACTCGGCGATACCAATCTCAAAAAAGATAAAACGGTAGCCGTTCTTGTAACTGTCAATTTGAATTATTTGCATACCGCAACACGGGCCAAGTCCAAATATTTCCCATTCCAGTAGCCTTTAGCTGACAGGACCTTTTTTAATAAGGGCGTCAATTAAAATAACGTCGCCTTTTTTCTGGGCAAAAAAATGACGTGGGCCTTTGAATCTTTTGGTGAGATAGCATTCTACAGGTGCAAAGCCGGTGGTCGCTCGTGTCAAAGTAGATCGGCTAGAGTATATGTTCCCAAACTTTTCTGGGTGACTGCCCTCTAAAGCAGGGTTATTTCTTTCAACACCTGTCTTCCCTCGACTATATCAAAACAGTCGAATTCATCCAATTAATGTGGCCGACATTCATTAACAATAAATAATCCATTTGTTAGGATCTTCATTCGTTTATTTGTAGATTTTTGTTAGTTCTGATGTAGTGGTCAAAACCTTTATTGGGAGCTTTAGCACCCCCAGTTTTATAGCTGCCCCCATGATGCCTTCAGCGCCCACTGGAGGAGATACTTTGAGAATCTATGGACTAGAGACAAATTCGCTGGTTTGGTTGTCAAAATTTTCGAAAAAGGAACCTTAATTCTCGGAGGAAAAGATGTTTATAGGGTACGCGGGGAGTTTTTTTGAGCGTAAAAATGTGGGAATATCTTTCCTAATGACTCTTATCTAAATCTTAACTTTGTGGTTGTTTTTCATTGTTAGTTTTATTAAGTGTCAGTTTTACAGAAATTTAATCTTGGAGTGTAAAAGCCAGTGCTCCGATATTAAAACGGGGCAACTAGAAGAGGTAATAAAATTAAAAAAGAGGGATAACTTTTAAACTCGGCGGTGTTGTATAAAAATATTAATTTCCCTAGGGAACAATGAGTGGTTTGCTTATTAATTTTTTTAAATACTAAATCGATTATTTTCTTTAAAGCTAGAGACAGAAACATCTTTAATCTAAAATAAAGCACTTTAATATTACTAGACACTTAATTGTTATTATGAAATGCACACAAAAATGTTTCCCGCAAAAATGGTAATTATTATATTGATGATGAAGATACTTAACTATATGCAGATCAATATAGTCATACAGAAGGTTTCTTAAAACTGGAGACAAACCTAATTACTTATCTTAATTAATTAGCATAAGATTTTCATCAACATTTAAATAATGACGAAAGGGGAAAAATAAGCCAACTAACGAACTCATGTTAATTGACAGTCAAGGATTAAAACTGTGACGTCACACGTCATTCATAATTCAATTAAACCAGCCATATTGGATTTCACGAGGGTCCACAATTTACATACGCGTATCCCCAAAAACCTATATTTAGATAATATATTATTAATGTTTAATTTACTTTATTAGCCGCTCCTCCCCTCGTTCTGAGCCTTGGGGATTTGCGAGAGCGAAATTTAAATTTGGATGACCCCCTTCAGTTCTCTATTGTTTTCAGTACTACACGTGAAATCGTGTAACGGATATTTTTGATTAATTGGGATGTGCATAATGTAATGTTTTTGATGTGTCCAGAATGTGGTGAAGTAAAAAAATAAAAGAGCATGTTTGAAGCAATAATACTCGTTGTAAATAAATTACTAGAGCATTGATTTGCTTTTGTAGTGGTTTTGTGTGTTTGCGGTTGTCATAAGCTTTCTATATTTGAATTTGCTGGATTATTGTACTCTCATTATTGTATTCGTAGCAAATCTAATTGCATCTCATAAGGTCCACCTTATGAGTGTTATTGTCATTATCATCACTACAAATGCAATTTCAAGCTTTCGAAAATCTACCAATAGGTATGTTTTACAATGGTTGACTTAAATACTAATTATAACCACGGCTCTTTTACATCTTTTCATCAAATGAATCACACGTAGTTATTTTGTGTACACCAGGTCAAAAAAATAGTACTGACTTTTATAAAACTATTGCCGAAAAACTATTCTCATTTGCATTTTTTTTACGGTGCTGCATATTGTCTGTTGACAACCAAAACTCACTAAATAACAAATAATTACTTGAAATAAAGGTCATATCTCAGTTCCGATCCAGTATTGACATACGACGTTGCTTAGAGTAGTGACAGTTTTTATAGTGAGTTTTGGTTGTCAGCCGACAAAATATATAGGAGGCTTAAATTACACATAATAATTATGTGTTTCGTATATCATTACAAATGTTCAGCCAATCACAGTAAAAAAGTGATACCCAAGCGTGACCTAGTTGTTTAACTGGATCCTTCCCGCAATGTCCCACAATACCCCATTTGTTCTAACTAGGCCTAAAATCCCAGTGCCTGCACAAAATGCATCACAAGTAATTAATAGTTGCTGTATGCAATTCAAAAGAGGATGCATGCAGCTCGGATTAGACGACTTTGCCAAAAAGATAGCAGAAAACCGCATGGACATAGTAGGGTTACCAAGTTTGGTATTTTGTGAGTGTAAAAACGCTGGGCCCCTGGGCGTTGATTGGCTCGTTGCGTCGACGGCGTTTGCAAGATTGCGGGACTCTTCCGTGTTAGATTGGCTCTGGACCAAGAGTGACGTACTAGAAGAGAGGCCTATGCTCAGCAGTGGACGATAAATGGATGAAACTATGATGATGTGGAAAAACGCTCTGTAAGTAGCTCCTAATGAGTAGATCCTGAGTCCTCAATACTGACGGCATCTCCATTTCAGTTAAAATGCACTTTGTCTCGTTCTAACAAATACAATTCTCAAAGACACATAAGGAATGGAGATGTTAGGAAGACGTTTTTGAATCAGGGAGGGTTAAATAAGATAACCGGCCGTCCGTCATGTACTGAAGAATGTTCTACGTGTCTAATAAATATGAGTACTTTGTTGAATTCAGACTAATCCTGGTATAAACTAGTTTTCTCTTAGAACGAGGATTAAATAATAATAAATAAATATTTTGGGACAATCTTACACAAATCAACTTACTCCCATGGTAATCTCAATTAGGGCTTGTGATGTGGTATAAAAAGTAGATACATACACATGGATACATTAAAAGAACCAATATTTGTGTTAAAGAAATACACAAATAATGCCCTAGCCGCTATTTGAACCAGGAACCTCCAGCTTTGTAGGCAGGGTTACTACCAACTAGGCTACGGAGGCTGACAAATCCAAAGGAGGATTATCTGGAGGAAGTCACTCTCATAGAAACTAGTGCCACGTCACGCTAAATCATTGGAATATGTTTTCAAGCAGACTCCAGGCTGCCTGAGCAAGAAAAATGCAAAAAGAAGATGATGACGTCACCAAAACTTAAATCAGTATTTTGCACTCCTATTGGCAACCCGCGCAGTGACGGCAGTGAGAATCATTTGTCACCATACCAACTCTTCCCGTAGGCCACGTAAAAGGAACGACACGACTAAGGAATTGAAGTGTCACTGATAATATTATATTTATTGATGATGATGGGCCGCAGCGTTATCATAGTGAAACTGCGATCGCCAACCCGCTTGCTAAACGTGGCGATTCTGGGCATTTACTTTCTAATGCGTCCATACGCATAGGCAATAGAAGAGACCTTTGTCCAGCAGTGACTGATATAGGCTGATGATGTGTGTATCTGTATGTACTGGTAACCCTAATTCTGAATGAATAGTCAAACATGCACTTAGCAGTAACCGTCGACATGCAGATTCGTTACGGAAACTTTAACACGGACTTTTCGTTTGACATCGTTTGGATGTGATGTTATTTGAACTACGCAAGTTTTAATGTTTTAATAGTTGCCAAGTTTTGGAGCTAAGTTTGAACAGTGTCCCTTGGTAATATACAGTATATTGTGTAACTAATTTGTAAACTGATGCACTTGGAGTATGTACTGGGTGTACCTCTGCCGTCCTATACCTAAAACCGGCCTAAGCAGCAAAATAGTAGTTTTCAATTGAATAAAGATTCTGAAAGAGGAATTAAAACCCTATAGACTGGTCTTGGAATCATATTTTTATCATTTATATTCACGGAGATACTCAATCCAAATACCCCGCTAAGTGCAGTATAAGTTGATAGATTACAATACTATAAAATGGCAAACCTACATTACATAGCTATAAGTAATGTTAAGGTACTTAGCAGTTGTATTCATTTAATGATTAAACTGCATGATACGCAGCTAAAAACACGTTACTTGACAAAAACTGTTTATATCCTCGTTTAAGTCCTTTTACCCTTTTATTATTATTTTTTTGTTACGCACTTTTATTGTCTGATACTACATTAAAAAACAGCTTCTACGCTTAAACATGGCTAAAGTCCCTTAACCTTTTATTAATAAGAACTTAATTACGATTTCGGCTACAAATACAACACTAAAACCTAGTGACTTAGTTTAAACGGATGAAAACTACAGAAAAAAATACAATGTTACAAGACTAAAAACACGCTAATCAACAATACTACGCTAATACCCCGCAAAGTGCAAAACCCCTCCCCTTAGATCTGACCGCCGTGGCCGGCACTTCACTGTGCGGCGCTCGCGCACGAGGTTGTGTAGTTATACAATACAATAACTCTTTATTGCACCTCAAAGACAAATACAAAACAAATAATAAAAGTACATGTTATAGAAAGAGGTAAACAAAAGGCGGTCTTATCGCTAAAGAGCGATTTCTTCCAGACAACCTTTGGGTAGAGGAGATAAGAAAGTAAAAGTTGATAGTATTTAGGTGGTGCAAAACTGAGAAAAATGGTCTGATGGCTAAGGAATGTAAAAATAAACACAAAATACAAATACATAAATATGTATATATAATATATATTTATATATATTGTAAGGAATTAGCCCGGTACAACACTAGCGATTAGCACCGGCATGTCACTTCACTACGGCGTCGGTCGAGCTGTCAACGGACGTTACACGGATATGGCGCGTCGCGGTTACTCTATCTTAAAATTACTGTGTGATTGCCTTGTTAACCATTGAATAAATTATGTATTAGTGATGAAGCGGTGTTTTTACCCTAACAGCTTCAGAAGTGAGATATTATCATACGCCTACTAAAGTTTAATTGACCAAAATGGGTACAATCTATTCCGCTGGTATCGGAGTCCCATTGTTGTGATTGAAATACTTGGATTCACCTGATTCTAATGAGTGAATGCACCAATTCTACTAAATGCATAATTGCTATAGTATTAATAATAAACGACGCAATCATACAAAGTACTTCGCGTAAAGGTAACTGGTAACTTCGTCGTCATGGTAACTTATCGTGGTAGGTCTGTGGCTAATGTGAATTCATCTCTTAACAGAGTTCCTAAATATTACGCACGGTAAGCTTGTTACAAAGAGGCAGATAAGAAATATAAAAAAAAAAAACCGGTACGCGATGCACAGGTTGAAGATAATCTTAAAAGGGTGCCTCGGTTGTGTGGTGTGTGTTTTGATATGATTTCAGATTTATAGTAAGCACTAAATATTACATTTATGTGGACCAAGAACAACTATAAGTTAATGGTACTAGTATACCATAGTATACCCATAGCTGCAACAGTGCTGCATAACACAATCAAAGCAATGTACCATGGAATTAACAGGTGGATTGCAGTATGTATGATACATAAATGTTGGAACTTAGTAATCCCATTATTTAGTTGGATTTAATTAATTGAAGTCCCAAGGTAAGAGCCGAATAAAAAAAAAAAGTGTACATTTAACGGTGAGTCTTAACTTATTTTAATATATGTCAAGTTTAGTATCATATTGACAGATTGCTCACCATTTCTCCTGAATAAGTTCCTTGTTTACATGAAGAGAAAGAGTGGAAACTGTATAGAATAATTTTGACAGTTTCATACTAATTGTACTGTTCAGTATGTATGGACAAGTGTATCGCATTGATTTGGTTTGTAAGTTTTATCTTAGGTACATTTCAATTATTATTTACCTATGAATGTGGAATACTATGAAAGCTAAGCCGTTCAATTAGGAACAGGCCAACTATAGTCTGTGATACTTAAATAACTTAGAAGATATTTTAGTAACAAGGTTTCATCTTCTACATCTTAGTGGAATGTACAAAGTGAACAACATTCATAATTTGTTACAATCTATGCCATGTTCATTCACAAGAATTTGATGAAATGATCATACTCTCTCTCATCTTTTTAGTAATTATCATAATACTTCATACCTAATGATATGAAATAAGCATAAACATGCTATGCTTGTTATTCTTAATATGTGACCATATGTTAGTCAGTACAGGTTATGAACTGTGCATTCTATTTGTGTACAGTCTACTACAAAAATAGGTCTTCACCTTAAGAACTCATTAATTTGTTAATATGGTGTATAGCTTCCCACTATACCTACATGCAATATTAACATTGAAGTCAACAAAATAGTAATAACTCTTTTATTATAAAATTCTACCATTTTGCAGTAAGTACACTGGTGCACATATATAAGACATTGAGTGCCTATTATTTATTGTTTCTAGTAAGGGAAAATACTTATTTGGATTGTAAACATACAAGTACCTATTACAAGTAGGACTTAATGTAAGGTGTGAAATATGAATGCCTGATTCAGGCTTCTAATGCAAATGTTTAGTATACCTACTACAAAGTCATCACCATTATCAGCTTTGTTATACAGAGATTGATGCAATGAATACTTTGGTTAGACATTGTCATGCAACGGTGCAACAGTGAGATGCCTTCTTGACTCATCAAGTCATCAGCTATCTGGTTTTAACCTTATATTTCAGATGCATGGTTTTGGACAACTACTTAAATAAACCTAGATTATCTTGAACTTTCAAAAGTCTTTCACAGGAGTGTCTGAGGTATTATACTGCTACATTACTTAAAATAAAATGGATAAATTGATGTCAATATTTACTTATCTAAGATCTGGGTAAGTGCAGTTGGCATATTGACTTATGGGGTTTTTGTTTCAATAAACATTGGAAGTTGAAAAATGGTCTGTTGGAAGAATGCATAACCTACAAGGTAAATTGCTTATTTAAAATGTTTAATGATTCTAACCTATTCACTGTTATTCATCATCATCATCATAATTATTAAAGTTGCCAGTTACATGAGAAGTTCAGTTGAGTCCACTTCATTATTTAACAATTTAATATTCATTTCACCCTCAAGGTATAACTGATATGTATTACAATTATGCAAGA